>JAKWJA010002495.1:6504901-6647867 GCA_027704765.1 Solanum habrochaites | reverse complement strand
TGGATTATGTGAGATGCAGCAAACATACGTAGTCTTCAACTCAACTGCAACTCTAGCCAGTATCTTCATTACCACCGGATGTCAGGGTGAGCTAATGCTTCTACCTGGACTGGTCTTATCCCTCAGGTCTTGATGCCTTGAAGTTCGCATGGACTAGCTTCTGTTATTTAGCTTTCTAGAATACTCTTAGTTTAGTAATTTGATCATAGATGTTCGTGTGGTGATGGACTTCCAGATGTGGGAAATGGAAATAATAGATGTTGAATTTAGAAGTTATTGTTGAAATTGGTTTTTTATTAATGAGTTAAAGTCTTCCGCATTACTTTCTGTTAATATTATATGACACGTCAGGTTTAGATGGGTGGTCTCGCTCACATAGGAGGGTAAGGTGGGGGTGCCAGTCGGGTTCCGTTTTGGTCGTGACAAGAAGTTTTGTAAAAATCTTTTAAATTTTTAATTTATCTGTGACATATTAGAGCCTTTGTAGCTATATGAGGTTGGAATTTGACTTTCCTTCTCCTAAATTAATCCGTAAAGAAATTATATAGTTTTTACCATAATTCCATTTTCTTTTGATAATATATCCCATTAGTAACAATTATCTAAAAATTGTGTTTATAAAAGGCCCTAAGTGTTCCTTTATTTTTTACTAAATACTAGGATATCATCTAATAACTAAAACAAATCTTTTATATTCTCCAACAGTATTTTATCCTTTTCTTTGGAAGAATTGGAGTGCTGTTTTACCAATGCATGACTAACCATTCAAAATGTCCTTCGGGCAGTTAAAAGCTGCCTTCTATACGTCTGGATTGGGCATTTTTATTTCCAGGATCCGATTTACAATCGAATTATTTAAAAATTGTTTTTCCTTGTTCGTCATTTATTAATTCTATTTTACATCTGTAATTATATCCGTCTGTTATAGTATGTCATTAATCTTTGTAATTTATAACCATTTAAATTTTCCTCTAATTATCATCATGATTCTTACCTAAATGATGTGATCTATGTTTTGAAGTGGATCTTCTTATACTCCTAATTTGATAATCTTTAATTTAAATTCTAAAATCTTCAAATCCTGATTGTAGCTTCTATTGAAGCTGTTTTTATTATATATTCTGGTTTATTATGGCTAGCTTACATACTTCTGATTATTTTCCAAGACATGTAAAGGCTTTTCTGTATTATTTCTATTTGATCTAAATTTGTTACTATATATCTAGATCTTGTTGATTTTTTATTTCTCCTATTTTTGAATTCATGTATTAAGTTATATAGCTCTGTTTCCGATTTCTAGTAAAACATTAGTTTTTATCAAGTATTTCATCTTCTTTTTTCTAAGTTCTAGTATATTTTCATACAATGTATTACAATTACTTTTTAGACATTCATGTTTATTTTCACAACATTTTCTTTATGTCTTACTTAGTGATCAATTTTATTAGTTAAAACATGAGTTATAAGTATATTTTTCATAAAAAGTATCATCTTTAGTTATTAAAGTTCCTCCTTTATTTACATATTATAAAATCAGTCCTAACACAAAATCTACTCTGATATATAAATATTCTTATACCATATTTTTTCATTGTATAAAGTAGGTTTATAGATTTTGAACAAGTACTTAAAAAACTGTATTTGTGGCGCTTTATCTATGTAGTGTTTATATATGTATGTGTTTCATCCATTTGCATAGCTGCATGTGAGTTTTCTAAAGTCTTATTTAATTCTGGAGGTACAATTTTTAATTAAATACTTTGGTACATCCTGAATCTTTACGCTAAAGTTTTATTTCATTTTTTCCAATTTGAAGTGTGGTCATATTTTTAACACTATTTATATTTTTATCGTCATTACATCTTAAAGTATTAAGAGTCTTCATCATTAAATCTTGATTATTCTACGGTGCTCTTGTTCTATTTTTTTCTTTTTCTAATCTAACTATTCTTTCTTCTAATATTTTACTTTGCTTCTAATACAATACTTTAGATTATTTAAAGGTTAATTTGGATATACCTCGTCTTTTCTGAGTTATTTTCCTAATTGGGTTTCATAAAACTTATACATCCATCTATAAAGGCATTTATTACATTGAGTTCTTTTATTACTTGGATACCATTTACACCAGTACATGGATTACATCTAGTCCTGTATCCTTTTCAAATTATGTTACATTCTAATATATTAATAAAATAATTTTGAGTCATCCATATTTAAAGTTTACTTCCTATTTCATAATTAATTCATCTCCTTCTGAACTAGAATATCTTCTCTGGTTATTTTCATCTATATCAATAATTACTATAGAGTAAATTGTGTTCATTGTTCTGACATATAGTCATCACATTTAATAATGCCTTCATTAAATTCTTCTTATAGGAGTATTCTAGTCTACGCTTATATCTTTTGGGACAAGTTTTGCTAAATGTTCTATACTTCCACATTAAAACATTCTACTATTTTATAATTTCATCTGGTTCTATATTTTCAACAGTGTATCTCTATTAGATATGTTTTCTTGCTAAAGATGTCTAAGGAAAATCCTTTTTTATTATTTTCGTATTATTGTGGATTATATCTGTTATACTTTTTCTATATATGATCTTTATCATATTTTGAGTTATATATTATGTCTTTACAAAATGTCATTGATTTTGCCTTAGTGCTTTTTGGATTGGAAATAGTAGATTTTTCTTGTAATATTTCATATATGTTGTATTCTGTCCAATGACCATTTGCTTGCGGATTTGTTCTACTCTTCTATTTTACGTCCATCTTTCTTGTATTTCTCTTCTAAAGCTCCTGCAATTTGTAAATAATTTTTTACCTAAGTCTTGGTCAAAGGCATTTCACTATTGTACAGTACTAAAATCAATCCATTACAGAAAATTTCTTGAATAGAAGCGACATATATTATAAAGAAATTTTTAAATGATTATTTTTATTACTGTACAATTAGTGGAAATGACTTTGACCAAATTAGGTAAAAAATATTTAACAAAATTACCCGGAGCTTTAGGAGAGAATAGACGAAAATGGACTAAAGAGAAGGAGTAACAAAAAATCCTCAAGAGCAAAATGGTCAATGGCACGACAATAAAAAACAGTAATGGAAATATTACAAGAAAAAGTACTGATTACAAATACAAAAGCAAGTTAAAAACACAAATTGAAATGAATTTGTTAAAGCAAATAAAATATACACTCAACATTATGATAAAGATCAATATAAAAAAGAAGAAAAGTATAAAAAGATATAATCCACAAAAGAATAAGGAAATATAATAAAAAAAGGATTATTTCCTTAGACAAATCTTAGCAAGAAAACCATATCTAAATAGAGAATATTACATGTTAACTATAGGAACAGATAGAAATTATAAAATAAGTTAGAATGTTTTACATGTGGAAGTATAGAACGCAGTAGCAATACTTGTCCCAAAAGATATAATGCTAGACTAGAAATGCCAATTAGTAGAAGAATTAATGAAGCATTATTAAATATGGAGAATATATGTCAGACAATGAACTAAGCATTATCTATAGAAGTATTGATATAGATGAAAATAAAAAAGAAGAAGAATTTTTTCTAGATTCAGAAGAGCGAAGAAAGAAGTAATTACTAAAATAGGAATAGCAATTTAAAGATGGTGATCTAAAAATTAGTTTATGAATATAGTAGAATTGTGATATAATTTTGAAAAGGATACAGGACTAGAATTAATCCATTAAGGGTTGTAAATGGTATCAAGTAAACATTAAAAGAGCTGGAAAGGTAATAAATGCTTGTAGGAGGGATGTATAAGTTGTATAGAAATTACAATTAGAATAATAACTCAGAAAAGAAAAGAGGTAATATACAGATGACCCTTAATAAATCTGAAAGTATAGTATTAGAAGCAAAAGTAAAAAAAATTTAGAAGAAAGAATGTAAGATTAGAAAAAGGAAACAATATAGAACAAACAACAACCAGTAGAAATCAAGAGTTAATGAATGAAGAATCTATAATTTAATATGTAATGAAGATAAAATATTAAATACTGTACAAATATGACAAAACTCAAATTAGAATATATGAAATAGAAACTTTAGCGGTTATAGATCAGGTTGACCAAAAGTATTTTAAATAAAAATTTGTACTCCAGAATTAATAAGACTTTGAAAAAACCACTTGCAGTATGCAAATGGATGGAAAATATAACATATATACACACTACCTAGATAAAGCACAAATAAGTTTTAAATACTTGTTCAAAATTATAACCTACTTATAAAATGGACAAAATATGGGGTAAGAGATTAGATATAAGAGTAGATTTTGTGTTAGGACTAGATTTATAATATGTAATAAAGGAGGAAGAACTTTATAACGAAAGATGAGATATTTTATTGAAAAATTTACTTATTACTTCAGTTTTACCTAATAAAACTGATACTAAAGTAGCATAAAGAAAAACTGTTGTGTGAAAATTGTGAAAATAACATTGAATGTACTAAAAAATAATTGGAATACATGTTATGAAAAAATATACTAGAAATAGAAAAGAAGGACGAAATAATTGATAATAAAAATATGTTTTAATAGAAATGGAAGCAGAGCTAGATAACTTTAAGAAGAATTCAAAAAAATGGAGAAATAAAAATCAGGAAGATCTAGCTAATATAGTAAATTTTTTAGATCAATAGAAATAATAGAGAAAAGCCTTAAAGTTGGGGGAAATAAATAATAATGAAGTATGTAAGCTAGACATAAAAACCAAGAATATATAATTAAAACAGCTTCAATGAACTACAAACAGATTTAGAAGATTTAGAAACAAATCAAGAAGGATTAGAATTAGGAGTAGTAATAAGAAGATCTACTTCAAAACATAGATCAACAACCTTTATGGTAAGAAATCATAATGAATAATTAGCGGAAAGCTTATTAGATATGGTTATAAATATTAAAAAGATTAAATGACAATAATAGAACAGACGGTATAAATTACCAGATTTAAAACAGAAAATAAATAGAAATACAAGGAAAAATAATTTTTAGTAAATTCGATTGTAAAAATCAGGATCTTGCAGATAAAAATGCATCCAGACAGTATAGAAGGGACAGCTTGTAACTGCCGAGGACTTTGATGGTTTAGTTAGGCATTGTTCATTTGGGGTTTAAAAACAGCACCTCAATTTTCCAAAGAAAAAAAAGGATAATATAAATAATATTGGAGAATAAAAAGATTTGTTTTAGCTTATGTAGAGGATATTCCTAGTATTAGTAAAAATGATTAAAGGAAACACACTTAGGGCATTTTACAAATAATTTTAGAGTATGGTTAAAATTGGGATAAATAATAGCTAAAAGAAAATGGAATTATGTGAAAACTATATAATTTTTTTCGGATAGAATTACTTTAGAGAAGAGGAAAAGTCAATAAAAACATATATAGCTAAAAAAGCTCTAGATAGCCAGATAAATTAAATAATTTAAAAGATTTCCAAAAAATTCTAGGATAATAAATATGCAAGGGCCTTTTATTGAAAGGACTTAGGAAAAATAGCAGGAAATTATATCTAAGACAGGAACTAAAGGAAAAGAAACTCAATATTAAAGATATTAAAATTAGTACAAAAACTAAAGAAAGAATAAAAGATATTCGTGATCTTTAATATTGCCACTAGAAACAGACTATCTAATATAGAAACAGTTGAAGCTTTGAAGGTTGGGGTTGTAGTATTAAAATCAGACCACATAAAATATAGTCTAAACAGGAAGAAAAAATATGCCGCCTATCAAAGTGGAAAAATAGGAAAGGGTGGTAAAAAACTAGTATAGATGTGAAATTTAGCTTGTGTAATATACAGTTTTAAATAGTGTTAGAATTTATGTCTAAATAATCAGAAATACTATTACGAAACAGATTGTGAAGCTATAGTGAAATTTCATCAAAAGATTAATGATAAAACTAGTAGTAGAGAGAAGAGGCTAAAATTTTTTAGATACTATATCAATCTATTCATTCATAATTTTTGAGCATAAAAAGGAAATGATAATAATATTGCCAGATCAATTAAGTAGATACTAATTAAAGTTCAATTTTACAGAATCGAAGACCTCTACTACCAGACAAAGGTAAAAGGTTCAACCTTCAACCTCGGTTTGATAGACTCTTATAAACCGGCAATGTTAGCTAATTTGCATTTAAACCAGTAGATAAATGATGATGTTAGAAGAGGAAGTTGCATTTGGAAACAAATTAATTGCATACGAGCCTCCAACTGGACATTAGACATTTATTAACTGCCACTTAGACAAGCAGCAAGTGCCTAAGCACACATATGGATAACACATAAAAAAAAGACCACTCTAAATAGTAATTGCAGTTTTAAATGCTTTAGGATATTATTTACTAGTAAAAAATAAGAAATAGATTTTTTAAATATTATGTGTAGTAATTCAGGGTAAGACAAAATGGTGTGTTTCAGACATGGAAGAGTTTTAGATTCAATTAAAAATTTTCATAATTAAACATCTTTTCAAGGTTTAATGATTTTACAGAAGCTTTTTAGACTATGCTGGAGGAATATTTATGACCAAATTATCTATTTCTCCAGCTCTTAGACATAATCCAGATAAAATTTCACTATACAATATTTAAAAAGACACAGATAAAGTCATATTTTGTGACCATCTGTCATCCCATACCGAAGAATTCAAGAGGCTAAACTTGAGAAATGAGGCCCTTATCATGCAAAGAAAATGCCAAGCTCAGAAAGACTTAAAAAAAATGGAAAGCAAAGGTAAAAGGTACGACTAAACAAATGTACCAATACTCCGAAAGATATCACAGGGTTTTTCCATCCAAACAAAATGGATGTGGGATATGGGTGGCATTCCCTACTGAATGCTAAGAAATCCACTGTATCGGATGAAAATACAGCTAGTCCGGGTTCAAACGGTGGGCCGGTTAACGGGGATTCTCAAACCCGTGTAATGCGTGTCACTTTGCCAAAAAGTGAAAAATATGAAGGTCATCTCCAGACGAAGATTACACTTTCATTCAACCCACAATTAGACAAAACATTAAAAAATCTCAAAAAAAAATAGGAATCTAGAATAGACTCAAAGTTAACCCACCGTAGAAAAACTACGTAAACAAACACAGAGAAAGACAAACACAAAACCAAGCACATACAAAGTCCAAGACCAAAATTCTAGCGTAGCCCCAAATAATGTCGATAATTTTTCAGACTCAATGCAGATTTCTCAAGACCCAAATGATGTTGATGAGTCGGGAATGAGAGGTGATTCAATTGCAGGGGCCACAAGTTAGATACTGAAAATATTATAAATATTATATAATATATATCAATATATGATTATAGTCCTAAAAGAGGAATGCCTCTTTTGATCAAAAAAATGTGAGTCCCACTTACTCACTACCACACATGTGGAAAAAACTGTTGGGAGCGTTTTATTCCGGGTAAGAGATAAGCTAGAAGATATAGACTCCAATATAGACTCCAAATGACAATAATGCAAGAATGGAACATTATTTCACGTGAACGATGGGGCCCAGATGTGTACCCGGCTGAGATGCATAAGATGTCCTTGTCATTGAAATTCGAACGTTTGAAGTCCGAAGACATCTATAAAAGCAGACATATCAAGACAGGAAGACATTAGAAGGACGAGTAAGAGAAAAAGAAAAAGACAATAACTACAAAAAACTCTCATAAAATCCTTAGAAAAAATCTCTTTCCACTCAAATTATCTTTTTTAGAGATGTAACAAAGTCTTTCTTTTCTTAGTTTAAGTTATTTAAGTAAAGTTGGAGTTTTCGGTTTCCCGAAAGGAAAACTTCCTATGTTCTCTAATGTAAGTTTTCATATTTTAAGTTTCTGTTAAAAATTCACATATATGTAATTATGTGGTTTTAATTTTTGTGGATCATTGATAAGTTCAGTTAAAATTATGAATATAGATATATATATATATGACTATTTTAGTTTATCTTCAATGACGAAAAAAAGCAAGTAATAAACAACGTTATCTGCCAATAACTAAAGCCTAAAATATAGCAACTAACTAATCATATTCTACAAAACACTTCAACCTTATTTATTTGAACTTAATCCTACTTTTAAATTGTATATTGGTACATAAGAAAGTGAAGTTAATCTCCAGGTTTTGAGGCACCACTTTAGTCACTCCTCCTTGACTTAAGAGCAATAATCCCAAGCCCATTTTCTGAAAATGTCTGAGTCTTATACCATAAATTTGAGTTATTTTCCAACTTGATAACAACTGCTTGCTCCTCCTCCAATAGGTTCAAGGAAAAACTTTTTCCTCTAATCTTGACCTTGAACATCTCTTTATTATCAGCATCTTTGACGACACATGCTTTTTCTTCAAACAAAACTTTCAAACCATTTTCAAGTAGTTGTCCAACACTTAAGAGGTCTTGATAAAAAAATAACATTAACTATAAGTTTCAAACCTGTAAAGCTTTCAATTACAACAGTTCCTATGCCTCTCGCGTCGAGATATCCTCCATTTCCAATTTTCACTTTGGAAATAAAAGATCTATCTAGATATATAAAGAGTTCTTGCTATTTGAAAATGCAAGCTTTAGCTTTGGCTTTCCTTGTCTTATTCTCCAATGAAGTTTCATCAAATTCATTGTTGGCTTATCACCGAGAGGAATTTTTTCATAATCCTCTTCTACTTCTTCCCAGAGATCCAACGCTTCAAGATGAATTGTCATTCTAATTACCTAAGCTTGATAATTCTCACTATTGAAGAGTGGTGGAGTTAAGAATCTTGTTTAAGAATTCATTTTTCATAAACTATTTAAGATAATAGTTCAAAGAAAGGTTTATATGGTTCACTGTCTTTTTAGACTTCCTCAAGATGACAATGCTTTGATACAAATATGTAGGTTTTAAATAGGAGAACAACATATTTTTACTAAGTAAGAAAAGAGAAGATAACAAGGATAAGTTTCGTGTTTATTGTAACAATGACTGCAATATAAATACATAAATTCATAACTTAAAAAGCTAAAGAAAAGGAGCAAAATAAGTTAACATTATCTCAAATAACTAAAGCCTAAAATATAGGAACTAACTAATCAGATTCTGCCCGATACTGCAGCCTTATTTAACTGAACTTAATCCTAGAATATGTGCTTGAGTATGTATTTGTGCTGCAAGGATAATAAATATTGATAAGAGGAGGCTTAAGCTAATTAAAGAAATATCTTGCATCTTGTAGCACAATGATACATATTCATATATAGTTTTGACTATAAGCTGAAGAGGAAAGAGTTGGAAGAAAAAACTGCAAAAGATTTGGTATGGACTAAGCTAATACCAAATCGAACTACCACTAAAATCCATTAGCCATTTCAGAAAATGAATGTCATCTTATGATTGTTGAGTATGACTTTATTTATATAATAGCTTAGGTCACTATTGATTTTTAGCTCACTCTCTTCAAGTATTCGTCTCTCCTGATCTATCAAATCTCCAAATTCTAACTGGCGCATGTATCACTTAAGCATAAGAGGAGAAATGTAATGATGTATTTATCGTGACATCTAACTTCAAAAAACTTCTATGTATATTTATACAAATAGTTTGATATATATCTTGTGGACCTTTTTAATTGTTATAGCATAATATTTGTTTGTTTTGTTAATCAAACACGACAAAAGGAAAAAAGTCATAAGGTCTTACAAAGATGAGTGTTAGGACAAGACACTCGGACTCCTCAAGTGAAAAAAAAGTAAAACTATAGCATATTTTTTATTCCGGCTACAAGTGATTTTAGTGAGACTCGATTCTAATAGAAAATTTCATTAATTTGGAATTATAATTCACAATTAAGTAAAATTATAGCTTTATTACATAATATTCTATTAATATTTATCAACTTACTTAAATTTCCAAAAAATAAACCATCAAATTGTACAAAAAGAGCAAATAGATGTAGATAATAATTAATATAATATGGAGGATGCAAAAAAAGGAGTTGATAACTAATCGGTTTGTTTGGAGGCGTGAGTGACTACCACTTACCTATAAGGTGGTTAGCTTTCTTTTGTGTTTTATAATTGTATTTTCTTAGTCTGGTAGGATTACA
The DNA here is from genome assembly GCA_027704765.1 of Solanum habrochaites. Lineage (NCBI taxonomy): Eukaryota > Viridiplantae > Streptophyta > Magnoliopsida > Solanales > Solanaceae > Solanum > Solanum habrochaites. Next base: position 6,637,728 of record JAKWJA010002495.1, on the reverse strand, counting down.
TTTCATAGTTATTACAAAAATAAATAAATTTACCCATTAATTTTAATAGTTACAAATCCATGATAACAAAACAAAAACAAAACTCATGTGCAATATTTCCCCTAAGTTTGACTTGGTAATGGTAACAAAATATGTTTTTTTACATTTCATCAATAATAAAAATTTTTTATCATAATTTCAATGCCTTTATGAAATTATTCAGAAATATCCTTCATTTGAACATATTTTCCTAAGTCGATTTCAGTTTCCCGATTTCCATCGAATTACATAATATTACTTGATTTACTTTTTATAGAATGTTTTTTTTTATGAATGTAACTTTGTTTATATGTGTTGGAATATTAGTGTGTTAGGAGGAGAAATAATAACATGTGGATTATACATGGTGTTGTGGGGGAAGAAACAAGAAATTACAAGGACTTCCAAATTGACACCTTCAATAAACTCTGAAGAATCTGACCGAAAAGATCCTACCGTTCCTAGCAATGTTATTTTACCTTTTAAAATATCTTTATCCTTTTAATTTTAATACGTTTTAATTAAAAATTTTCTGGCCATATTTTCTGGTCATTTATATATATATATATTAGTAAAGTCATATTTGTAGTATCCATAACAAAAAAACAACAATTATATGCTAGGATAAAAATAAATGATGAGATCAGACGTTGACGTACACAACAAAAATAAACACGTCGATCATGAGCTATGTGCTTCAAGCCTCTTCTAGTAGTAAAAGTAAAGTAATATTTGAATAGTCATAACAAAAACAACTACTATATGCTAGGATAAAAATAAATGATGAAAGAACCTTTTAAGAAGTAGAGACGTTACACTCAAATTTGAAAGTCTTAAATATATATAAAGGGAAAGCATAATTATCTTCTCACTTACCACAAGTCCACAACTTAAAACACAAAAAAAAGATAGAATACTTCAAGTTAAAATCTTATTTAAAACCCTCACAAGACCATCATCACCAACACCACAAACACCTTAAAAATTCACAAATTATCTTTTTTTGATCAAGTGGCTAATATAGCACACAACCCTCTTATTCTTTTCTATTTGAGGTTTTTTTTAGGTCTCTTTTACAACCACAAGTGATATGACGCATAACTTTGTCTGGCAAAACATGCAACCTTGCTCCGCAAGTCAAGTGGATAGGACATTATAGATGATGTCCTGTAACCCCCTGTAAAACTAGAAGACTAAGCTAGGGCCTAGTGTAATATTAGTAGGTGAATCAAGAGCCTTACGAGTTTGTTGTTGAGTTAGATATGAGGATTGTTGTAAAATGGTTTTCCGAGCTTAGGCTGAGGGATTTAGGGGTTAAACTTCAAGGTACGACTTTCAAAGAACCAACCAAGGGCACTTGAGGAGGATTCTAAAGCCTGACCCCCAAGAAACCCCAAATCTGCCAAGGCTGCCTAAAAGGTCCACCTACGAATGGCACCTATGACCAGAAGGTGGACCCATGCCCCGTAGGTGGGGGTCGTGGTCTGCCCGACACATTTTAACGATGCCACAAGATTATGACCTAAGACCTTAGTAACGCCTAACTGACTACGCGGGACCGTTAGGTCCAGGTCATGCTAGTTACAAATTGCAAAGGTAAGGTAGTTAGGGAAATTATAATTAATTATTTTAGATAGAGACGCTTTTAATTATTTTAAATCAGACCTATATAAGAATTGTAGACCTTAACAACCTTTATTTCATAATCCCCAAGACCCAAATCATAACTAACTTTCCAAGTTTCCCTCAAATAATCCTCTCTCTAGAAATCACCATTGGAGAAAAAGAAGTCAAGGTTTAAAGTTCATATTTCTCACTCAATTTCGTGGAGTTTCTTCAATCAAGGAGTGATAGTGGTGATTTATGGATAGTTTCCTTTCATAATTCCCTTCAAAACTCTATTTATCAAAGTGAAATTTCTCCAAAACCTAGGATTCTCACTCCCATAGATTCTTTCTCAAAACGTTTTTATAATTTAATTATCTTATTAATATTTAATGCTGTTTTATGTTAAATGCTCCATAAATTCATGGATTTCACTAAATTCCCAAATTAGTCGTAAAAGTATGGGTGGTTGATGGTATATTAGGAGAATGTGTAGAGTTATTGGTAAAGGATTGATTACTTGAATATGTATTAATCAAGGAAATTTCTATAGTTTTTGATGTTGATTCCTCCAAGATTCATTAAACCACATTATCCCAATTTGTGACTATGTGATGGGGGGAGTTGAATAGTATGAGATTTTTCTTGTAGTGGTCTCGTTAATTGAATCATTTTCACCACCCTATATCTATGTAGTTATTCTATATGATTGGTGGATTGTGATCTATAGCCTTTGAACAGACAAAATCGAGAATTATCGTGTATGAAGACTTGTAGGCATTTAAGTAGATTGCTTGTAATAGTAATGAATACATTATAACCTCAATGTTGAGTCGTTGATGGGATGATTAAGGACTTGCATTACTGGCATGAATACAACACAAGTTGAAAGGTTGTCATATTTGGTGTTGCAAAGGGTTTGTCCGCTAGTCTCCCTATGGAATCTAGGAACTTTAGTATGAGAGTGATTTGGGTTGTGTGTGAAGACACCCTTCCATAATTTATAATTTAAGTCAAGATTATTTGATATAAATTCAATGGGAATTATTCTTAGCATTGAGTGAATATTGATATGAGATTGAACCCTCACGATAGTAGTTGCTGGGTTTCTAGGAATAATCTCTTGGGATGAAAATCCTTACATTAGTAGAGGTCGGATTTTTAGGAACAATCGCCTTATCCCATAAATTATGTGCCCACATAGGTTACTTAGCTATTCGTTTCACCCAAGCTAAGAGAATAGTTCTACTCTCGGCAAGTAGGACAACCCCTTTTCGATGTGAGATAGACACTAGATTTCATGGTCTTATGTTGGTTATAGCTAATTCCCACAAGATCTAAGTTTAGGATGAACTATGACTATTTAAGAAGTACTACTTAGTGTGGGTAAAAGTATGAGACTTCATCCATGCATTGCACAAGTAGGCTTTATGAGTAGTTATGGTAAGTTCTTATGTCATGATTTGTTCATATAGTCTATGAGCTTGTAGTATAGGTGGCAAATACATTAGATAGTAAGGCTACTTCTAATATTGTTTGATGCTAACTTGTATGTGCCAGGGGTTGATCTCCTGATTATAGTGAAAAAAGTGAATGCTTCCTTGTATATGAGAAAATAGTAGAAAGATGAGTTAACAAGATTGTAAAATGATATGAGAATCTAAAGTGACTTAATTAGGATGAATGGAAATTATAGTCTTATCGATTCATTGCACAAGTTGCCGTGAAGTGGATTCTGATAAGTGTTGATTCCTATTTATACTTTAAAATAGATTGTAATGGATATGTTAATATGTTTATAATGGTTTTTTTGGTTTTTTTGATATCTCCATAAATTGTGATTGTTACCTACCATGTTATAGCCTATGTCCTATTATGATGTCTCTTTTGCTTATGATTTGTGTTTTTACACTACTTTCTAAATGATGGGTTAAACTAGCAAAGTGCATGCATTTTAAAAGAAATGTCCGTTTTGCATGTTTTCAAAGTTTTTATGCATGGCTATCATACTTAGTACATTATGTGCTAACCCATATTTTTTCTATTTTTTTTTACAAGTGTAGGGTTCGACTATATCGACTTCCATCTTAGTGGCTAGAATCATAGTAGATCAATAAGAAGAAGCTTGGTGAGTCCTCATAGTATTCGAGGGCTTGATCATTATGTCCTTTTTGTTTTTCTTATGTTTTAGACTTTTGCAAGGGTTGTGTCCTAAGATTTTATTGAAGTATTATAAATGATTTTAGACATAGTGTTGTAGACTCCCATTTTGATTTTATATGAGACTTCAATGCAAAGAAAAGTTTTGTAATTTCACACTTTTCCTATGTCTTATTATTATGATATTTATGAGGCTCTGTATTGAGACTTTTCGAGATCCTGTACGTCCGTTGTCTAGCTAGGGGTAGCCTTGCGACGTCATTAAAGTCTTTTTTGTAAACTATTGGATAGAGTATCTCAACTAGTGGGGTTTGAAATTCAAAACTCCAACATGTTGATCAAGAATCTTATAGTACATACAAATTAAAACAAAACTGCTTGGCTAAAGACACGTTAAAATGTTTATAGAGTGATAGTTGAAGTCTCGTTCCACGAGCACACATGATAACAAAATAAAAAATCTATCTTCGAAATTCACTACGCCACAAAATAAGTAGCGTTCAAGAACGGTTGTTTTCTAATCTGAATCGGTGATTTCACCTTCTGATTATGTCTCACGGATGTTTTTCGCAGGAAAAGGAAAAATAGGTTTTGAGTACTTATCTTTTGCAAACAAAAGAAACTCAGTTTATAGGACAAAGTATTGCAAATGCACAGACGGAAGATAATTGTATATATATAGGTTTCACAAATTAGAAAAGAGGAAACCTATCTTCGAACAAACAAATAACTTAAAATTAAAAAGGCATAAAAAAAGAACCCTATAACATATAATCAAAACAAAAATGAATGTTACAATTTATATTCATGTATTTTGTTATTTCAAAAATTTTAAAGGATTAATTTGTTTCAAAATTAATTGAAACACAACTGAATCAAATTTCTCTCTAAACCTTGATATTACAGCTTCATAAAACACAGACCTCATGAGTTAATTAGTTAAATGATAAAAAGAAAATCTGTAAAATAAAAATAGCTACGTTATTTAGTCAATTTTAGAAGGGAAAAATCTCAAATATGTCATCGAACTTTTAGAAAATGTTCATTTATGTCATCAAAAGTTTGACTCATTTATGCTGTTGCTGTTAAAGAAAAGGCTCATCCATACTATTTTTTTAACTCCAATTTTGTAAAACCACTTTTTACATACCAAACAAGGTTTAACTCTTTTCTATTGGTGTTTTTGAATCAAATATATACTTTGCTGATTTACATCCCTAAAGAGCAATAAGAACCACATAGACAGTAACAATCCCAAGTTTCAAAATTATTCAATTCTTCACGAATCGCCTTTCAAATGTCAGCGTCACTTTAGCTACAGTAGCTATTCAAAAATCAATATCTTTGGATGCTCAAAGTTCAACATAACTCAACAGACACAATTGAAATGTTCTTCACCAAAGTTTCCAAAACTTTAACTTCTTAATGATAGATTTATCAGAACTTCAACTCATTTTTAAATTATGAAACATAAACTCAAAAAACACTAGTCAACACATATCTAATGATAAAATAACTCAAAAATAGAATCAAAAGAAAATTTTGGAAATTTTGGGACTAATTTTGTTTTTTTGGAATATATTTTTTAAATATGGGTGAATTTTTTGAACTCTGTAAATGATGTTAGAATTTATTTTTAAAAGAGAAATTAATGAGGTAGCCTAAATTTGACATGATTACGTGAAGAATTGAAGATGTTAAAAATTTGGGAGTTGTTTATGTTCTTCATGTGTTCTTGCTGTTTTAAAGAAAAACAAACAAAAAGTATACATTTGATCTGAAAACACCAATATAAAAGTGTTAAACCTGGTTTTGGTGTGTAAAAAATGGTTTTGCAAAATCAGAATTAAAAAAATGGCATGGATGAGCCTTTTCTTTAACAGCAATGACATAAATGAGCCTTTTCTAAAAGTTCGATAAAATATTTGAGATTTTTCCCATTTAGAATTGAAATTGAACCTTCTTGAAGGTAAACCTACTTCCACGGTCACTAAAAATTCACAAACCTCTACTTATTGACAAGCATGAAGAAAATAAGAGTAGGAAAAACTAGGTATTTTGTGATTACCACAGAGTTTGTAATACACTTTATAATGATATTGCAAATAACAATGTTTAAATAATGCAGAAAGATAACAACCAATAAGCAGCTTGAGTTATCGATGAAAAACTTACTTTTACAAATTCATCAATTAAAAAGGATTCATTGCTCATCTAAAGTAACCTGAAGTTGTTCTCTTGTCTTCAACTTCAAACATGTCCAACAATATTTGGTAGTTCTTCATTTATTCAGGATTTATTGGGATCTTGTTGAAGCTATGATATTTGTTCATAACTTCTTCTTACCACTGTTATAGTAGGTAACTTGAAACAAAATTCTCAATCAACTTTTTAGTCTCAACTAATTATTTGTCATGTGTATTCTTTTTTTTTTGCTTTAAGTGCATCCACTTCTTTGTTACCTAGGTGATATCCCCTTCCTTGTCACTTTATCAAAATACGTGTCTGGCATATTGTCTTCTCAATCTTCATCAAAAGAATCCTCGTCCAAATCAATTGTATAAGGATTAGTTGAAATAAATTTTGTCGCTAGACTATGTTTCTTTGCAATCACACTTTTAGACATAAATACATTCAACACTTAGTTTGCTATGTAAAACGGATTTTGAAACATGCTCTTCTTTATTGTCATTCTTTGTTGACAATATTAGCTGCCCAAATTCACATTGATATTGACAAGCGCCTTCAAAGATTGGGAATGGACCTCATGAGCCAAGATATTCACTGTGACTAGTGCCGATAAAATGAGCCCATATTTTGGTAACCCGTACATATTTTAATGAATTGGATGAGTGATTTTTGACACCCATATTCAACGCATAAAATATGGGTAAAATATGTAATAAATCAAACATAAGCAATAAAAATCATAAACTTGGGGAAAAAAATAACATAGGTAATTTATAAGTGAAAAATAAATTAGACAACATTCATAATAAAAATTGAATGTTTATTAATCTAACAGAAATCAGTGTTCATATCCGAAGCCGGAGGAATTTCAAAATGCCATAGCTTTCCTACACCATTGACAAAATTTTTCCTACACAAAAAAAGTTCAGCATAAACTTTTTCTACATCGCGATCCACATCATGCAATATTACATGTGTTACCCCAGGCCCTTTTCGATTTCTTGCCATAACAGCAGCAGAATAAATCGCTGACATTCTTCCCGGTGCTTGATCAAAATACCCTTTCGGACCATCAATCATAATAATGTCCCATTCTTTATCATACACTTCCTTCGATAACATGTTCAATGCTAGCTTACATTTACTATTACCTCCTAAAATTGATTTTCTAGCCCAACAATTCGGTTCCTTATTGTAGTGGTCGATTAATTTCTCTGCCTCATACAAAGTTGTCCTGTATCTAACTGTGTTAGAACGGATGAATGATAGGTCTTTAAGTATAGCCCTGCTCCATTTTGGATCTTCCTCTAGGAAAAATGTTGTGCCACGTGAATTCATGGATGACCACATAAACGAGTCATGACCTAACCCAAATACTAGCAAATTACAAGGAGTTAGTGATTTGATTAAGTTGAAAGATATCTTGATCTCGTCCAATGTTTGTTGAGGTATCACACGTGACGTGGCATCGTGAGAGGATAGCTGTCAACGTTGCGGAGAGCTCAGACATTATTAGATTCATAATTAGGTGAGTTCCAGTCAGGAGGGTCTTGAACCCTGAGTTCGTCAGATGGCGGGATTATTTGACATTCGAAACAAAATTAAAATAAGTAATATTGTACAAGTTAAACCTATGATTGCTAGTTTCAACATGTTATGTATTGTGTGTGAAAATGATTTAATTGGGAAACTTCATCACAATAAGATAACAATTGGCGATTTAAATATCTATCATTTTCTACTTGAAACTTGGTGTTGATTGCTATAAATTTGATATGTACATATTATTACACAAACCATGTACAATATCTAAAGTTTGTGTTATTATATTACAAGTTTTAAGGAACTTAAGCTTCTCAAACCATCCAAGTGTTCGTCTTCCATGATAAGCAGTTACTAATTCATTATATTGGATTTCGGACTTAATAACTTCATAATATATGTAAAATGAATTTGTGAAAAGGAGAGATTAAGGGATCAAAAATCTTTTTAATTAATTCGGATAGTTATTCAATTTTGAAAAAATTATTATATATATACAATAGAAATAAAAGTATAATAAAGGATACTTATATTTATTATACTTTCGGCGATTATAGTTATTTTGGACACATAGCAACAAGAATCATCGAATTTTGAGACCGTACAAGAGGATTATGGTTGCAAAATAATGTTGAACATTTTCTGGTGCAACAATTTTAAAAATAGTAGATGCATCCATGTTGTAAAACTATAAAATTATGATCTGAATTATTTTATTTTGGAGAACTTTTGGAACATGGTGAATTTTGAGAGAGAAATCAATGGATAATCGAAGTATATCTATCATCTACGTATGGTTTTTAACTTTAAATTTTATGAGTTTTACATGAATCTTTTGGGATAAGTTTATGGTTTCAAGAGTGCTTTTGGGAAAAATACATATTATTATGAGAAAACTACACAAATTGGACCAATTCATGAAACTATTTATCTAAATTGGACTCAATCCGAACCATTATCCTTAGTGGACCTATCACCCAAATTATTTACGTCCATACGCCCTCTCATGAATTAAAATATAAGTACCTTGATACCATCAAGGTATATAATACTCTGATAGTATCAAAACAAGAACTAGTGGTTTTACGCGAATGCTTTCTTTGTTAATACCATCAGGTTATACATATAATCTGGTAGTATCAAACAATAACTAGTAGTTTTTTAAAGTGAAGCACGCTTTTCTTAGTGATACTATAAATGAAATAAAATAATATATTATATATATATATATATATTATTAGAACACTTTGTAGTAATCCACATATAGACACACTTGATGGTATCAAGTAGTAACTAGTAGGGTTTTCAATGATTCATGACCCAAAGCTAATTATAGGGTAACATGACGTTTATAGAAGACGAAAGGACCTAAACACACCACTAGCACACGTTCATTACAATATTTCAAAAGAAACAATTTTCAATAAAACACAAAGCGCCTGACAAAACAGAAAGTCACTAGCCTCAAAATATACTAATGATATCAAATAGTAACTAGTAGGTTTTTATTGATTTGTCTAACCCAAGTATACACCTAGGCGTAAGATGCGTATAGAAACCCCGAAAGACCTTCATAAAGACCAGTATAATACATCATACAAGAAATAAAGATTTTAAAAGAATGATTATATAGAGCGTATGATAGAAGAAAAAATGACATAGTATAAGCATAAAACATTAAGGAAAAGACCCAAAAGACCTTAAAAATTAAATGTGAGACAGGTCTATGGGTCAAACATGCGTACCTTAGAATTTTCTATGGTTTGTACTAGTTAACTATAGACCAGGTACTGTGACCTTAAGATTACACAACTTTTGACGGGACCCTTAACGGTTCGTAGGAAATCCTACTGTCTGTAGACCCTAACTGTAGAACTCAACTTAAACCCCAAAATTTGACCAAGTATGGATGGCTTCTATGGAACACATCTACCACCCGTAGATCATTTGACATACCGTACGGGTCATATGTTGGATGAGGTACTGGATCTTGATTTTCAAATAATTATTTTCCCACTTCTACGAGAATCGTATATGACCCATAAAATGTTTTACGAACCGTAGACATGTATCCTAGACCTGAATTCATGGACAAAATTTATGCAATCATATTCCTTTTTGAAATCTGAGCTGTCCCAAGTGAAACACTACCTTTTATTCTTTGATACCTCCATAGTATATATATATATTCTGAGGGTATCAAACATCAATTTAGTTAGTTTTCATTGAATTACTACCTTTCCCTCCTTGATACCATCAAATAAGTATTAAGATATAACAACAATCAAGTGTATCACACAATAATATAGGTTTTGAGTGAGCACGACCTTTGTGTCTTGGTACCACCATAGTATATATATACGCGATGGTAACAAAACATCAACCTTAAACTAGTTTCACTTAATCACTGACTCCTTGTACTCCTTGATACTATCGATATATATTTTGCTTGATGAATGACTTACGATTTGGGAGTAAGGATTATATTTGTTTGCTTCTATTAAATGATGAATTCTTTTGCTCCTTTTTTTCCTCAACCCTAGTTAGCCAAGATTCAAATGGATGATTCCCCACTCACTTAGGATTCGTATTAAACCTAAGTACTACACTAATCAATAAAAAAAACTCAAAATTCAAGGATTCATCTCAGCATCATCAAAATCTTGAACATCACAAGATTTAGTAGAGCATGCTTCAGAACTCAACACTTACTACGACTTATGGATGAAATTTGTAAAAGAAGCACATAATTGGCGCGTGTATGAAAAAACCCAATAATATGAAAACTTACATAACTCTTAGGGGTTAAACCCTTGGTGAAAATCTGTAAAAAAAGAACTCAAGAATCTAGACGAACGCTTTGATCATTTCCTTCCCCCCCCCTATTTTCTCTTCTTGAACTCTCAACTAAAATCCTAAGTGTATATTATGATTATAAAACTGAAACTAATCAATTGAGACCCCTATATAACCTACTAAAATGATGAAATCTGACTGGATAAGGAAGGAAAAGACCAAATACCTCATTATTTCGGGTAACTTTCATTAAATGGACATGATGACTTCTAAAAAGCGGATATCCACTCACCAATCAGTGCAAAATTAAACTCAGTGGAGGTTGAAAATATAATTCAAATACCTTTCATTTGAATTATCTGGGTCACCTAACTCATCAGTACTGAAGGTATGATCGTTTTCAAGTTGGACTCAAACTTAGAATCACTTAGGAATGCTTGAATGAACTCTCCTTTAGGTCATTTAGAATTAAAGGTGGCTACATCTAGTGACCTTAATACTAGAAATTTTAAATATCTTGGTTAAAAATAATCATGACGACGGATGGTTCGAGTCGTCGTTCAAAATTTTTTGGGTGTTACAATATCTTCCCCTTGGGATCGTTCGTCCTCGAATGACGACTGGATTGGGTATGGAAAATGTTTACTCTTACTAAGGTCTGAGTCTAATGGTATGCTCTTACTATATTCAAGCTTAACCCAAATTATTAGATTGGTGTTCTACACCTCTCTATAGGGAATCTCAACCACCACATTGGGCTTATATCAAGAATCGCCTAATATTTAACAACACCACATTCAAGCTTATTACTCTAACAACTCCATGTCCTACTAACCATCTCCTTAAAAAATTCTCATCATCTTTTCCAAACTGATAAGTCCTTTTAACCATCATGGTTATCAAGACACTACCTCCAGTACGAGGTCCAACAGTCGTAAGCAATAATATAACCCAACCTAGGGTTGGGCTCGAGTCCCAAGGAAGCAGTTCCGTAGTTGAGAATATAGTATAAAAGTTAAGAAGTAGTTCTAATTAACCATAGCTTAAAACATTATCGATAAAAGACATAATAAATATAAGGGGTGACACAAGCGTCAAATAACAATGGGGTTTTTTTTAATTAGCTAAAGAGTAAAACCGACAAAAATAACAAACAATTTATCAATCAGATGGGGGTTTTGGATGGGAAGGAATAAGGATAAACTAAATATCAGGTACAAGATTTAATAAGATCGTGTAGATCGCATTTGTGACTAGGCGTAAGACTTAAGGAGATAAGCTTTCTATCGAACAACTTACCCCGTTTCAAATGGATTTTTCTCGAAAACCCACTTTTCGCATGAAGAGAATCCTCCGCCTTATGCCACTCACTTTCTTGAGTAGAGTGTGTGGGAATGAGACTAGGGTTCACTCTCTCGAGTTGAACCTCATTTCGACCCAATCCCAATGGCCATCAATTTAGTAATCTTAATTTTATGACCTCTCTCTCTCTTGTAAGCCAAAAACACATAGATGAGATTATATTTTAAACTACAATCTCATTAAGTTCATCCACAACTATTAAACTACGAATAAACTATCAGCAAGCAAGACATAATAACCAATTTACCCTATATTCACAAAATCACACGAACGTAATTGGGGTTTTTGGCCACACATGTAGATAAGAGAGATAAGTCATACCTAAATGGTTGCGTTCAACTGGGTAATGATGTATAAGTCTTGGTCCAAGCCCAATAGTTGAAGAATCAAGAGGACCGCAATCCAATTTTCAGAGCTGAACCCCTTTAAATCTTCAAGTTCTCAAAAATCCTCTCAAAAATTAGAACTCACAAAATAGAAGAAAAAATATGAAAGTTACATGCGAAGTTAAAAATTCAATATTATTACATTCAGCTACAACTCTCAGCAATTAATTAGTAATCGTCGTCTGATCTAGCACGTCAACAGCGTGGTTTGGAGCGTTGAGTGAAATGATATTGCTTCATGAAACTCCTCAGAGATGCATTGACCTGACTCATTTCACGGGCCGCCCCTTTGCATTTCTTTCGGCTCAGGCCACACTGAAAAAAAGGAAATATCCATTTCTATTGGGTGATCTCCAAGTGGACTCGGTGTCTTCAGGCTTCGATCTTTTATTCGTATTTCATACCATTTTGTTCCTTTTGTCAAGTTATGCCATGCTGCCTAAAACTCAAAATTACCTGAAACTTAAGGGGATTTATGTCAGTTATTAGACAAATACAATTTGAGGACACTAAATCTGATAAGAAATAATCCCTAAATGAGTCAATTTGTGGGACATCACATACCAAATAGAGTTCCCCACATTACACAGGGAAACCAACAAAGGGATCTCATTAGCTATTCTCATAGTAAACCCACAACTTCTTCCATCTTAACTAGATGGAATTATCAACCCATCACATCACGATAAGATCTTAAAACCTTCTCCTTCTAACATCACTTACTACTTAAAACGATCTCTGAAAAGATATCTCCCTACTCTTGAACTCAATTATATCGATATCAACACTTCACTTGATTTCCTCAGTTATAATGTGACCCGTTAGTTCTTAACCTAAAACTTTAAAGCTATGGAAATATTCCACATTGAAAACTCAATTATGTTATCTAGGAACACCTGGACAATTATGACTTAATTGGAACCTTGTATGATTACACACCATCTCGGTACAACTCTTAATGCTCTTGTTATTCGTGTGACTTAGCAACCACTTCACTGCCATTATCTAAAGGTTAGGGTCTCTCACTTGTACCACTCATATTTATTGAAACTAATCTCAATTCCTTACCTACTTCTCGTTAAGTCTTCTAGATCAAATCTCAAGTCTAACATCATCACCCTCATGTTTCCATTCTTTGGATCACGACACTCATCTCAAATTCAAGCTTAATATTCATTACTAAACCCGTATATCAATATGATAGCTCTTTTACTATACAATACCTCATCACTTGATCAGTTTTATAACCTTTTGAACATTATGACCCTCTTAAACAAATCATAAGCCTAGATAGATCTATCACTTTATGATACTTTGTGCTTCTATCCAACATATATATTTAGCCTCAAATGATGGAAAATCGACATAAACTCTATTCTGGTAAAAAAATATACTCTATATCCTCTTGACTAGCAACTCTTGCTCCATCTCCTACCATAAAATCTTAGCAACTCATCACTTCTTAGTCTACCCATAAGGGAAAATTTTTCGGCAATAACTTATTGAGTGCATATCTATAATAACCTAGTTTGCCTCAACAATATCTCCCTTTCTTAGATTACTAAACCTCATTATACTTTCCTCAAATTATGGGAACTGTCATTACTACTTCTTATGATCTCGTCACTCATGCTACCTTTTCAGGAGAAAATACTACCCAAGCTTTAACCATACTTACTCATAAGGATCTCGCCTGGAACAAGGCCTAGGGAAGAAAATACATCTCACTTTATGCTTGAACGCACGATTTATAAGAACATGAGTGCATTCCTCTTGAACTCAACACTTAACTCACTCATGAACTTCTCTCAATCTCTTCGGAGTCCCATGACTTCCTCATACTCTTGCTAAGAATAACTCATCTATAAGGCTCTTCTGCTTACTTTTCAACCACCTTTAATATGAGGGGTTAGTTGAATGAATCTGACAAACGCATGAGTATGAATAAATCTCTATGACATAACTCTATTGCCCCATTAAGAGTATGAAAAAAGGGAAACTTTTCTTAAGTTTCAATAGTCCCTCATTTATAGAAGTGGGTCTTTGAGAACCATAAACAATATCCTCCTTGATACGGCTTCAAAGACACCCTAGGACACTTCAAATATGTGCTCTGAAACAAAATTTGTCATGACCCGATCCTACACCCTGGACGTAGTCGACACTCGAGAACCATTTTTGGTCCCCAAGCAAACCCTCATCTTGGATGACTACAAGTGGAAGACTAACTTAGCATGTAAAAGCTTAAAAAGTGAATTAAATTCAATTAACTCAACTTTAAAATAATCAGAACAGTACTCAATAGATAACTTAGAGTTTCCAAAAACAACTCAAGGAAGATACATACTGAAAACTTCTTAACTTTGTCTATCTATGAAGCCTTTACTATTAGAGAAGGATATCTTAACAAGACCTACAACATTTTAAAACTACTTATTGTAGGATAAAGGTGTAGTCCTTAAAAATATAAGAAGGCTCACTAAAGCTGACTAAAACTACAAGTGGTATCACCGAAACTTCTGTTGATAACCCAGAATACTTGTATCTGCATCATAAAATATACGAGCATGCAAGGGGAATTCTAAAGCATTAACATAAGCTTGAACTGATGGTAAATAAACATACTTATTTTTGCTCAACTAACTCAACTTAACTCAAGATAACTCAACTCAAACAAACATAGTTCAACACATCTTAGAGAAAATAAGGCTCAACTCAATGAGAAGATAATCAACTCAATGAAATAAGACTCAACTCAATAATGAGATACTTCAATCTGTGAAATAAGGCTCAACCCAATAATGATAAACAGGCTCAACACTCAAACAATAAGATACTCAACTCTGGATACTAAACGTCATATAAGAACCAATAAAAGATGAAATATTGAAATGAATTTTTAAACCATATTAAAACTAATGTATTGAAAATACAATATAACTCATTTGCATACAAAAATACAATATCAACTCATGTGTTATAAGGAATAAAAAATATCTCTGTGAGAGTTTATCAACCGACAACTAGAACTACAAGCTATGTGATGGTACAACATCTAACTCACGGCCAGAGCGTCTTACTTGGGCGAGGGATTATAGAACCTAAACTAAAGGGATCCACTAGCTATGCGAAAGATATAAGGAATCATATAAAAGTTGACCCTTTCTAACCCACGTTTGCTTCATGCGTTTGTGGGGGGGGGGGCTATGAGTTGTATGAAACTATTTCCTATATCGGTGACTCAATACTAATCTCAATGTCACGCCCCCGAGCTACCCAAGACGCGTACCACGGAACCTAGGACCCAAGTGATGCCAAGTTAACCCTGCTGGCATTGACCATGAGCATACTAAAGATTAATTAACTGTATGAAAGCTAAATCATAAAATGAATGAAAAGATGGGGAAACCCATTCTATAATGGAGATTATGAAAACAATTGAGTTTAATACAGAAGAAGAAAATTAACTCATTCTAAGCTGTTTAATCTAACCATGTCGAGAAAAATAGCTCTCTAAACTAGACTAGAAAATACGGGGACAAGCCCAGCTAAATCTCAGCAAAAACTAAAAACTAGATGACTAAAGACTTAAAATGAACTCATGATTGTTGCCCCCGGAGAATGCACTCACCACTAAATCTGCTTAACTGTAATGGAGAAATCGATCTATGCGATGATCTGGTGCTGAGAACTTGAACCTAAATCATGAGAAGGATTGTACGATGGGTGCTCAGTACTTGAAGGTACTGAGCAGATAGATAGAGTAGTAAAGCTGAAATAAAACATAACTGAACAAGAACAAAAACAAGTATAATAATCTGAAAGTGATTGTGTGAATTTCTAAGCTATGGATGCAATGACCCAATTATAAACATGCTGCCAACTGAATACTGAATAATGATAAAGGGTAAATGCAAGGAGTCTGACTGAAGTGTGGAGCTACTAATAACCGATAATTAAAACCACATGAGGCTAAATGTTGAGTCCGGTGTTACGCCCCCATTGAGAGGACCCAATATACCCTGCCAGAGGTTATAAAGGCATGCTAGCTGATCACTAAACTGATTGCACAACAGAGGGGGACTTACAACCTACTAGGCTAGTAGTGTGGGATATTGGGTACGCTAAACCCTAGCCAACTCGGTATTTGATACTCCCAATGGAATTCTGTAAATTAAACGTTATATCGAAATTTTTGTAAATACTAGAAGATCAAAAACTGAACAGGCCCCCAAACTGAGAATAACAACAATATAATCTGGTAATTATGCATTTAAAATAAGGCATTGTTATATTGAAGGTCTGAAATATATGACTAGCAGTGTGATTCAAGAAACTAAAGAATAAAAGCTAGAATTTTGAATCAGGCGATAATCTTAGTAATAAAATGATAATCTGATTTGAACATATATTTAATAAATTATGAAGTTATATTAAAGTTCTAGAAACCCTAGGTTAATCATGATAAGAGGAATCAAGAACTGAGTGAAACTAAGGGACCCAATGGTGAAAGGAACCACTAGTGGAAATTCCCACATACATGGTACTGAAATCAAAGATAAAAATACTTACGTTTCGGGGCAGGAACTGATGGAGCTTGTGGCATTCTTGAACTAGGTTTGTGAGCTTTTTTTCTCCTCTCTTGCTTTTAAATTCTAATAAATGTTTTGATTTAATGATTTGACTTGTATATGTTTTAATTATGTTTCTAGGATTAAACTGACTAAAATCTGATGATTTAGGGTCAAAATGACGTAACTTAGGTTTTAAACAGAGTGGGAAAGGTCAAAAAGACCCTTGGAAAGGTTGATGTAGGGCCTCACGACGGCCAGGACTGACGGTCTGTCGTGCGCCCGACGCCCCGTCGTTGGGTCCGTTGTGAGGGCCTGTTCGACAGACCTTTACTAAAATCGACATAACTTTTTACTCGGAGGTCTGATTTTATCAAGGTCTGTGGATATGGAAAGATAACTCAATTATCTATCTGTGGGTAATTGACGAATGACCAAATTAATTTTGTGCTAAGAGTTATGATCATTTTAAGTTGACCAAACTGTATTTCCCCTTAACAGGCTATAAATTTTCCACCTACGGACCGTAGGTCCACCTACGAACCATGGTGGTCATCCATAGCTCTTGTCAGAGAATGGTTGAAGGGAGGTTTGTCGACGAACGGACTAAGGGACTGTTCGTGTCACATACGGACTGTAAGCCCGTCCGGTATACAAGACTTCTTAACCAATTTCCTAGGCTGAATTTTGGAGTTTCTGATCCTATCGACGGTGTGTATGCAGGACGGACCGTGGTTTAGGCTACGGTCCGTCGATGCCACGTTTGTAACACCTGCAGATTATTTTATCTGAAAAACTAATTTTTTGTCTTTTTGGCTAACGGGGTGTTGTTACAAGTACTCCATCTGGGAACATTCGTCCTCGAATGAAGACTTTCTAAACTTAGCTGAAATAGAGGAGAGAGATGCAAACCACCACTACTAAAACTTGAGAACTAAGTTCTGTCTGGAATGGTTCGGAGTACATGCAATACGCTAAAAAATGAAAAGTACAAATTGAGGGAACATGATTTAAACTGAATTTACACATGAATGACTGTAAATGAATAGGAACTATTACCTCCAACCTGGGGGATATCGGAAGGAAAAAGGTTAAGGATATTTGGCTTTCATGGCTGCTTCTGCGTCCAAGTAGTCCTCTACGGACTGATTCCTCCACCAAACCTTGATTGAAGCGACTTTCTTTGTTTCTAAACCTTCTAAACATGACGGTCAATAATATCCAACTGGTACATCTCTATACGAACAAAGCTATATTCACTGCCCAAACTCTCTAATGGCACTAGTGCGTTGGGTCACCACACACTTCTTCAAAAGAGTGAGATTGAAGACCGACAAATTGCTGCTTAATTTTGCCTGGAACCTAATTCAATGCACCTTGCCCAATACCTTTTAAAGATCTTGTAGGGTCTACATATCTAGGAATGGGCTTTCCTTTCTTTCCCAAATATCATCACCCCTTCATAGGTGAGACTTTTGAAAATCCAATCATAAACTTGGAACTCTAGTCCCTTCTCTACCATCTGCATAAGATTTCATCGACGACTTTGGGATGGCTTAAGTCTATCTCTAATGAATGGACACTTTCTCCATAGCCTTAAAGGACGAATTGGCCCCATCAAAGTATGTTCACTACTTCAAACCAACCAAACAAATAGACACATATACGCCATATTAATGCATGCATAAGGGGTATCCGAATGCTTGAGTTTTTGGTGAGCTTTTTTGTGGCAAACTCAATAATAAGAGGAAGGTGATCATCCCAACTACCTGTAAACTCGATCACACAAGCTCTAACATATCCTCTAAGGTATGAATGGTACGGTTCTGCCTTTGACCATCCGTATGATGATGAATGTTGTAAGTAGGGTAAACTTGGTACCAAGACCTTTTTGAAATGACTTCAAGAATGATAGGTAAATGAGGACCTCTATCTGAGGAGATAGACAAAGGAACCCCATTGAAACCTCCAAAATTTCAGTAAGGGAAAGATTGGCATAGTCCTTCTGTCGAAATATGTAGTCTTGACCACACAAAGCGAGAAGAGCTTAGTCATCCTTTGAACTATCACCCAAATCTGAGCATGTTGTGGTGAGTACGAGGAACCCTGATGAAATTCAAACTAATCACATTACCACTTCCAAGTAGGAATATCGATTATTGAGTCATACTCATGGTTTTCTGAGGTTTTACCTGGACTTGCTGGAAATGTGACAACTTACTCAACAAAGTCTGCCTATATCCCTCCTAATTGCCATTCCAAACAAATACTTCACGCAGATCGCCGGTAATATTAGTGGGCATATGGATGAATTGAATACCCGGAGTTATGAGCTTCTGCAATAATATGCTGCCTCAACTCTCCCACATCAGAAACACACAATCTACCTTGGTAGCGAAGTACACCATCTCCCCCCTGGGAGAAAACCTCAACTCTCTGATTGTTTGCTGCACCCTTTAGTTCAAGCAAGATCAAATCACTCTATTGCTTTTCCTTAACCTCCACTACCAAAAACTCTATTGCTTTTCCTTAACCTCCACTACCAAAGACGATTCTTCCTTATTCTGAACTGTTACACCGTTGTCTGATATGCTCATAAGGCGAACTCCCAAGTGAACAAGCCTGTGAACATCCTTCACTAGCTCCTTTCTTTTTTCCTCGACATGGGCTACACTACCCATAGATAATCTACTAAGAGCATTGACCACTACATTCGCCTTTCCAGGATGATAATGCACTCTCATATCATAATCCTTAAGGAACTCAAGCCATCTCCTCTGGAAAATATTCAACTCTTTCTGGCATCACGACGGCTAGGACTGACGGTCCGTCGTGTGCCCGACGCCCCGTCGTTGGGTCCATCGTGAGGGCCCGTTCGATAGGCCTTTACTAAAATGGGTATAACTTTTTACTAAGAGGTCTGAGTTTAGCAAGGTCGGTGGCTATGAGAAGATAATTCAATTATCTATATGTGGGTAGGTCATGGGAGACCTAATTCATTTTTTGCTAAGAGTTATGATCATTTTAAGTTGACCCAACTGTATTTCCCCTTCACTGGCTGCAAATTTTCCACCTACGGTCAGACCTATGGACCGTAGGTCCACCTACGAACCATGCTGGTCATCCATAGCTCTTGTCAGAGAGTGGTTGAAGGGAGTCTTGATCGACGGTCATGGACTACGGGACCGTGCATTTGACTACGGACCGTAAGTACGTCAGTCGTCCAAACACTGAACCAAGTTTTCTGACTGAAAATTTTGGGAGTGAGTTTCTTGATCCCATCGACGGTTGTAACAGGGACGGGCCGTGGTTCAGGCATACGGTCCGCGATCACATGGTAGAACCTGCAGATTTTCTTAAAAATCTAATTTTTGGTTTTTTGGCTGACGGGGTGTTACAACCCAAAATATAACTTAGCCTATTATGTTTTAAATGAAAATATTTTCTCTTTCAGTGTGCTTTGAGAGTATTAGTCAAAAATGTTCTCGTAAAAAGAAATGGATACTTAAAGCTGATCATTGAAACTTCTTTTTAAAAATTGTGCTGGCCTTTCTGGCCTTAAATGTGAAAAATATTTATTTTGGGGAATAAAATAGTTCTGTTATTATTTTAAATAAAATGAATTCAACTTTACTCTTTGTCGAACTCAAATGTTCAATTCTTAAAACAGGTTTAGAAAAATTTGTAAATGACTTTTCAAAATAAGGTTCACGGCAAATTATGGATATGAATGACTCAATACAAGGTCTTAAATAACCATACATAGAATTCAATACTCGTAACTCAAAAACTCAAAACACAAGAACATCAATATACTACTCAATTTAATACTACTTAATTTAAAAATACTCAACTCAGAGGTTTCATGCGAAATTATGGGCATGAACAACTCAACTCATAGACTTCATGATACTACTCATCTCAAGAATGTTCTACTCATTAGGGTTCTACAGAATTATGGGCCATTGAAAAAAACTGTCAAATCAAAAGGGACTTCGGGATAATATGTAGTAAACTCCCGATAGGAATAATTCAAAAGGGTATTGGAACTCAGTACTCAAGACTTAGAACTGAAGAAGATACTACCCCCATCAGTAAGCTGCTCAAATTATGAAGTTATGCAGAATTTATGGAATGAATGACTTGGCTCGATGGTCTAAATTACAATATGGAACTCATGTATACGACTCTTATCAGTTTCATACTTACTTTCTCAAAATATATCTCAAATCGATAGTTTATATCAAAGGTTTACAATTGAAGTCAAAGAGTTTCTTGGACTCTACAATTAACTCACTCTTGAATTTGAATTTGAATTCAAGAGTTATGGTTCATGATATGAATGATCTCGTGATTATAAATGTAGAATCATGAATATACACATTATCCTCATTCTCATATTCACTTGCTCGAGTCTTGAAACTAAAAAAAATTATTAGACGTGTAAGAAGGAACTCCTGTAAAAAAGGCTCAAAAGGACTTCATCAAATGTTCGAAAGAATTCCAAAAACTTAATCTTAAGACCTACTGTGAATTAATGATAAAATGAAGTTATGA
This sequence comes from Solanum habrochaites, assembly GCA_027704765.1. Taxonomy (NCBI): domain Eukaryota; kingdom Viridiplantae; phylum Streptophyta; class Magnoliopsida; order Solanales; family Solanaceae; genus Solanum; species Solanum habrochaites. The sequence continues at coordinate 6,616,541 of JAKWJA010002495.1, read as the reverse complement.
TTTATGTATGAATGATTTTCTTATGTTTAGAATTAGTGTTAGAGTGGTGCATCGATAGGTCTTGAAGGTACCCTTTTAAAGGGAAACAGTGAAGGTTTTTGCAGGTTAAGCAGAACAAAAGCCTCTCTCAAAGAGGTGGCTTATGGCTATCTACGTAACAAATTAACATATTCCGTAAAATCCCACTTATAAAATCAAAACAAGTGAAATATAGTAAAACAAGAGGCGAAGACGATTTTCGATTAAACATCTAAAGAATAATCGGAAGAAGTGGTAGGGGCAACACAAAAAAAAAATGGGCAGGTCAGTATTAAATCCAAATCTAAAATGAGTAAAAAGATATCCAAAGAGATTATGTGATGGATTGCTTCATTATCAACTTCATTCATTTTAGTTTGGGTGTAAAAAACACAATAATCATTATGGAGTAAAACTTAATATATGATGATAAACAAGTATGGAACAGGGGGTAAGTGGACCGTTGCGCCAATGAGTGGGAGGGCATCCAAAACACTCATACTATAGAACAATCTCATGGCACAATAGTGGGGCAGCAGGCCAACCATTGCCCAGGAAAAACTGAAGAATTTATTTGCTCCATTTTCTAACCCCGTTGTGTAGATTTGAATATTCTTCCCATTTCTCTGTTAGATTTAGATACGTCAAAGTAAACACAAATATACTAAACCACCCTCACTCCAAGGATGGATTTATCTCAAGAATTTTAAAAACAATACTAACAAAACAAGATTTTTAAAATGAAACTTACGAGAACAATTATAAGGAACTAACATACTTTAAACTGATGGATTAATCGTTAAAGAAAACTCATGATTGGTGTGGAGTGAAAGAAAGTCAACACTATGAATTAAACTACCTCTAAGGGTTAAACCGTGGAAAATCTGCAATAAAACATAAGAATCTTGATGAACGCTTTGATCATTTTCTCTTTCTCCTCTTTTATTTTATTTTCTTTTCTTAAACTCTCAACTAAAACCATAAGTGCATATTTGGATTATAAAACTGAACCTAATCATTTAGACCGCTAAAACCTTACTAAATATGAATTAAATCTGTTTGGAGTAAGGAAAAGACCAAAATACCCCTCATATTTTCTGGTAACTTTCATTAAATGGACAGGTTTACTTAAAAAAGGGAATATCTCACTCATTCAAACTTGGAACTGAAACTACCTGGTGGGGTTGGAATGCTAATTCAAAGACCTTTTATCTGATTTCTTATGGGCCACCTAAATCATCATGTATTTAAAGTTATGATTATTTGAAGTTGACCCAAATATTTAAAAAAACTTACAATGACTTGACATGAACTCTCTTCAGTTATTTTTAAAACGCAAGATGCACAGCGAGTGAACGGAATAAGTGTAAGAAAGGGTGTACAGGCTGTGGGAAAAAGGGGACGCACGAGGAAGGAGGGGTACAAGGCGGGAGGTAAAAAAACAAGCCAGGGGGGGGGACAGAGGGGGGACAGGAAAGGGGGCAGGCGGGGGGGGGAGGTGAGTGGACACGAGTGGAGGGGTGGGAGGGGGGGTGGAGAAGAGAACCCAAGCGGGGAGGGCAAGAAGGAGAAACAGAACAAAGGGAGAGGGAGAAGGGGGGTGGCAAAAACGGAGAGAGAGAGAGATAGAAGAGAGGAGAGAGGAGAAGAGAGAGAGAGAGCGAGAGAGAGAGAGAGAGAGCCGAATATATATGATTTTGTTTTTTTTAGAATTTCGGTTTCATTGTTTCTTAAATTGGAAAACCAAACAAAAAAACCAACCATAGTAAACTATAAATGTAAAACAAAATTTGGTTTGATTTGATTTGGTTTTTCGATTTAATCCAAATAGTGCAGACCATTAGTTGACATGTTAATATTGTTTGGCATTATTTTGGTCAAATTAATGGTAAACATAGTTTATTCTTCAATAAAGAAATGATGGAAAGTATTGGATATGAGAGTAATGATTGGCAAAGTATAAAACCATTAGAAAGTTTTGATTTTGGTATAATATGTGTCAAGTTTGGCACTTTTTTTTAGTGCTTAGGTTATTGACGCTTAATCCAAATCGGGTTAAAAAATTTCTTTTGGTTATCATATTATAAATTAAGTTTTGATATATTGAGATAGGTAATTAAATATTAAGTATATGTTATATGTGTACATTTGAGTTATATTTTTTATATCCATTTGGAGGAATTAAACTATGAAACCTAGGGCATCCAAATTGGAGAAAAATATGAGAATTGACATGTTAATTGACATCAAATTTAAGAACTTGATTATAGATTGGCGTGAGTTTTTTTATATACACTAAGCACATAGTAATATGGTTGTTGAGTGCATTAAAATATTGTTGTGATTATTTATTTGAATAAATTATATTGAGTAAGAAATCGAACGAAATAGGATGGCTCAAGTCCCGGATTAATTGCCCAATTATTTTAAGCAAGTGGATTTTTCAACCCTTGTTAAGTGTATAAAATCATGTATTTCCTTGTGGTATGTGTTGGGGAATAATGGAACTTGGTGATGGGCTGAATTTTCTATATTGAATAATTCTAATGATGAAAAATGGAGTAATAGAAGACAATGTGATTAATTATTGGTGTGTCATGTGTTGAAAATAGTTTGAAAGGCTTATTGTTTAATTGTTGATATTGTATCACGATTTTGTTATTTTGAATTGTGCATTGCTACGAAAATGTTAATCTTAGTCTTTCTTGATATGAAATGTCATTTGCATTAGTTTCAAACATGATTTGGATAAGTATTATGTTGAATTGATGAAAGAATGATAAATAAGGAGAAGTATCATTTGAGGATGTGTTACGCACACATGATGATATTATGATTGAGGGATGGGTCGAACATCGGACAGATTAGATTTTATTTATTTAAGGTCGGGTTGCGCACTGCGGAAAAAAATGCATGGACAGTGTCCATTATGTGTCTAATACTAAGAAGTAGCAGGGTGGTGTATCATCACTAGCTTAGACATGTATCACATACTGGCCATTGCCATTTATACAGTGATTATCTATAAATTTGTTGAAAAACTTTCTTAGTGGGCATCTCTGTGGGAATTGGTGGATTGATTAACTTGATCCTGGTATTATTGATCCAAAACGTTAGTTAGAGTGTGTTATTTATATATGTGTTAATAAAAATGGTGAACTATGCGGTTGTTAGACTTGATTTTTATGCAGGTTGTAGTTGTGGAGATTTGGTTGGGGTATATGGAGTAGCCGTATTCTATTCCATTAACTTATGTTAGAAGTTTAATTTTTGATTACCATGTGATTTGGTACTCACCCGTTGCTTTCTATTCTTCTTTTTCGAGGCTTCTTGTAGAGATTCATGATGTATCTATTTTTTATCTCAGTGGACCTTACTCCTATTAATTATCTTGTCCAATTTTAGTGACAACATCCTTTGAGACTTGTTTATTTCTTTTAAATCTATTGCAATACATTATAGGCTTGTACACGTGACAATCAGGTTTTGGAGATTTAGTTAAGTTGATTTGTTATCAGCATTAGTATTATTTCTTAAATTCTATTTTTCGTACTTACTTTATAAGATGGTGAGTTTTAGGTGACGTTCTTGGTGGGATACGACGAGTGCTATCACATCCATTTTGAGTCGTGACAAAATGGTATTAGAGCCCCATGTTCATAGGTATCATATGTTTATAAGCCAAGTCTAGTAGAGTCTCGAGGAACGATGTAGAGACATCATTTTCTTATCTTCAAGGGGCTATGGTGATTTAAGGAAAATCTTTACTTCTTGAATTTCTATCGTGCATTTGTTGTTCGTTTAGATTTGTATTACTTTATTCCATTCTTTCTCATTTATGTGTTTGATCATGCTAGTTCTCATTGAGCAGTGTGTTGTGTGTAATGGTTTGGAGTAGATTTGTTTGAAAGTGATAGTACTTATGGAAAAAAGTATGTGGTCAATCAAGATATCAGTGACTCTAAAGGTTGAGTTAAGCTTAGATCGAATAAGTGTGAACAAGGGTTTGAGGGACTCATGAAATGTTTTTTTGGGGGTTTTATCTAACAACAGCGAAGGAGTATTTGTGATGCGATATTTTGTGGTGTAATGAGATCGGGATGGTTCGGGACAAATGGAAGAGGAATGATTAAAGGTACGACTAGATAATGCATATTGTGACTTTGGAAACTATATTTAGTAAAGTAATCACAACATATATGTAGATGAGAATTTTTATGCCAATTGAGGTAAGAATCTCTACTTTAGCTTAATAAATTTATTGTATGTCAAAGAGGGTGTTGTAACGACTACTACAAGGGTACATATGATTACTTGGTTAGAATGATAGAGTGTTCATTCGACTATTGACCTGATCTATAAAAGAATACATAATGCTTTGGGCTAGAAACCAAATAGATTTGGTAATGTTCTATAACTATTCAATGGGTAGAAATGTGTGGGATATTTGGGTACATCTTCCCGATAGGTGTGATGTGTTGTAGTGGTAGATCTAATAGACTTTTAATGATATAGTACTAGTGGCATATGTAAAAAGATACTCCGACTGTAAGCGTGAAAACTAACTACTTAAGGAGTTATCAGTTGTATCACGTTCTCATATAATGAGATTCAATGTTGCATTCATATTTAAGAAACTAACTACCTTGTTACAACGGATGGATAAGTTAAGTTTTTTTATAAGGAAACTTTTAATGGTGCATATTTGGTACGATATTGATGTTTTAGGTTATAAGTGTATCATGAGGATTCTAAATAAGGACTGTTGATTTAGTCATAAGCTTTAAGGGGTGGATCGATTTTGGAATGACAATTTTATGGGTAAAGAAAGTCCCAACGAGTATACTTGTCTGAAGGCAATTGGGGATTTTAGTAACAAAAAATGTGTACAAAATTGGGTTAGTTCTTTGAATTTGGTTGGTATGATTGGGTTTAAAGTGTCATGTCAATGATAAGTTAGACTTTGACATGATGGCAAGGACAAACTTAATATGATGGTAATAAGAGTTTACAATTGATTGTGATTGAGATTCATCAATATAATAAAGATTGTTGGTTAAACATAATTTTTACTGTATCGACGGCTTGTGAGTAGTAAGGTTGTGTTTGATAGTATTTGGTGAGTAGCGTGGTCATATGGAAAGTGGTGGGACGTGCTGAGACACCGCTGAAATAGAATTGAAAGGAGATAGAGTCATAACTAAAAAGAATTAGTTGAATGTAGTTTAGCTTTCAGAAGGACAAAAAAGAACAAAGATATTTACTTTGATTGTAAGGATCAACGATGTATCTTCAGAAAGAGTGGATAATTGGATTAAGAGACACATGATTCAATCTGTTTTGCCCAGATTATTGTGATAGTGTTAATGTCATTCATATGGGTTAAAAGTTATTGGGTTAGATTTTACAAAAGAGTCTATAGACGGTTAATTCAAGTGCGGTCATAAGTTCTTGGGTAGTTTCGAGTGTGGTAAACGTGTCAATTAAAAATTTTAGTGAAGGGAAAATAATACGAATCTAGGCAGGCAATTAAGAATAGCTAAGAGATACGGAAATCATAAAAATCTTCCAAGGATGAGCCAAAGTTGAGATTAAGAGGATGGGGTCATCCAGGTAGAAATTCAAAATTTGAGTTTTTCGTTGAAGTCTGTATGTGTGGTAGTATGTTTAGTCCAAGGTAGATTGAGTAACCTAAGAAATGATTAATTTTGAAGACTCCTGCATGGTTGGATGTGTAAAGTTGTTGCTATGATGTTGAAAGACCTAAGGAAACGGCTTTTCAGGGTAAAGTTTGTTTAGAGATAAGGTAAATGTCTAGGTTGTTTGTCAACTGATAAAGCTTGGTAAGAGATCTATCAAAAATAACAGAGTGTGGTTGGTAGGTTGAGTACAAGGTGATTTGAATTTATTTCATGGGGAAAGGATAAAAGAATATATATCTCGTATAGAACTTTGTTTGAAGTTGAATATAGTAGGTTTTTTCGCGTTTGAGTTTAGAAATGACTATCCATTGTGGACTGGTTTAGTACAAACTTACTAGGAATTTATCGGTGACTTTTATCAAATTTGAAATTAATGTTAACAACCTTAGGTGGGACCCATCTCTATCATTGGATGCTTGAATGGTATGATAGGGAGGCATAGTTCAAAAATTTTGAGCCTACAATGTGCTTAGTATGAAGACTTTGATATTAGTGACGGCTTGAGAGTGAGATATATGATCTGTGGGGTTATGATTTTTGTTGGCATAAAAATGTTTGTTTTAATTAAATAGATATTATGAGAAGTATGTGGAGTTTGATAAATCGAGTATGTGTAAGTGTCACGTCCCGAGCTGTCCCTGGGACGCGGACACGGAACCTAGGATCACAAGTGATCCCAAGCTAACCTTGCTGGGATAATCATTAGCATACTAAAGATAGTAAACTAAATGCGGAAGCTAAATCATAATTTAAACTAAAGAGATAGGGAATACCAATATTCTATAACTGAGATAAATGAAATACTGATGAGTTTAATACAAGAAATTTATTAACTCAATGCCAAGTTGAAACTAACTATATCTAAAATAGCCTCTAAACTGACTAGAAATGTTGGGACAGGCCCCAACTAAGTTTAGCAAAAACTAAAACTAAAGAAATATATACTGAAAAGAAACACATGACTATTGTCCTTAGAGAATGAGGACTCACCATTGAATCTGCTGAACTGGAGGTCGGAAATCGATCTAAGCGTGATCTGGACGCTGAGAACCTGAACCTGACATCAAGAGAAGATTAGGCACGTACGCGCCAGTTATTGAAGGTACTGAGCATTGTAGCAATAGGTAAGTATGAAATTAAAAACAGATATGAACAAGCCACAAGACAGTCTAATAATCTGAAACATGATATACTGACTCTAAGCTAACTAGATGGAATGACCAAAATTTATAACATGCTGGAGACTGAATTGTAACTAAATGTAAAATATGTCAATGAAAGAGAGGCTAACTAAACTGTGAGGATCACTAATAATGATAATAAAAACCCCACATGAGCTAAATGTGGAGTACGATTATGAGCCCCATAAGAGGACTAATTACCATGCCCGAGGTATACAGGCATGTTGCGCGACACTAAACTACCAGAGGTACGGTGAACGCTAGTCCAACTCGGTAATATGCTACTCCAATGAATTAAAGTGCTTAAGACATATGAGTGAATTTCGTTAAATTCTGATAGCTTAAAACTAAAACATTGCAAACTGGGAATGCAACAACTAATATGATAATTATGCATTAATTACGGAGGCATGCATATCTGAAGTAACTGAATATCTGACCTAGCATATGTAATTATACAAATACAAAAATACACATCTAGGATTCTGAAATCCATGTGATAAACTGAATAATAATTTTAGAATCTGATTTGGAACATATATTTAACTAATTTATGATGATCTGTTGTAATTCAAGAAACCCTAGGTTTAATCATGAGAGAATCAAGAACTGACTAAAAACTAAGGATCTAGTGGGTGAAAGGAACCCACTAGTGAAATCCCACATACCTCGTGATGAAATCCATAGAGAAATATTTAGATTTTGGGGCTGGAACTGAGGTAACCTTATTGCGTTCTTGAACTAGGGTACTTGACCTTTTTCTCCCTTCATGCTTTTAATTTTCTAAGTTTTGATTTAATTATTTGACTTAGGTAAGTTTTAGGTGTGTTTCTAGGCTTAAACTGACTAGAATTGATGATTTAGGGTCAAAATGACGTAGATTAGGGTTTAAACAAAGTGGGAAAATATAATAAAAAACCTGAGTTTATTAATGTCGGACCAAACGATGACTTGGACTGATGGGCCGTCATTCAATCAATGGTCCATCATATGGATCTGTAGGTTGGGTCTGCTCGACAAGCTTTTACTAAAACAGGCATACCATTTACTCGGAGGTCGAATTCCAGCAAACTCTATGGCTATAGAAAGATAATTCAATTATCTATCTTTTGATAGGTCATGGGACACCTAATTCATTTTATGCTAAGAGTTATGACCATTTGAAGTTGATCCAAAAAAATTTTCCCCTTAACTGTCTGCAAATTTACCTCCGGTTCCGTAGGGGTACATCTACGGAAACGTACTGGTCAATCGTGGGTTCAGTCATAGTCGGGTAAGTGGGTTTGAGCAACGGATATATAGGGCGGACCATTAGTCTACTTATGGACCGTAGGTCCATTCGTCGATCAGGACTTAGCCAAATTTTGTGAAGTGAGTTTTTTGAGGGGCTGCAGTGGCAATCGACGGACCTGCAGTACAGGCTATAGGTCAGCCTACGGTCCATCAATGGTGATCGTTGATTGCACCTGAAATTTCAGAAAAGCTAATTTCTGGTCTTTTTTTAGATACAGTAGTACGAAGTATGTAATGGGAGGACGCTCTTGGTTAAGTGTGGGTGAAAATAAAAGTGATAGATGAAGTCACATGAATTGTTTATATGCGAACTATGGAAGGAGAATCTTGTGTTATTCAAACTTATTTTTGTACATTCTTATGTGACCACTTTCTTCGTTCATGAATTATGTGGAGTATAAGTCACTGGTTGTGTCGTATGTTACCACATCCATGGGTGAATTTCCAATTGTGATCAGGCGTATCGATCCAGTTATTGTCCTCTTGGTAGGATGACATCGTTGGGCAGACTTGGTCATTTTAGTTATGGAATATTTTGTCTTGTTTGGAATAGTAAATGTATACCTTTGCTTATCAGGACTTATAGAAGAACTACTATGAATAAGTACAGTTGTACGCAGCCTTAATATTCGTCTCTTCATCGAGGTCACATTTTGGCTATGTGTGATTGACTGTGGGAACCACTTAGTATATTCATACCATTCTTAAGGGTTGTCTACAATCACGGGTACTGATCTAGCATATTTAATAGTATTGATAGAGGTTTTGTATGCTTAGGTGTACTGTTCGCTAGGTGGTTACTAGATAATTTCCTTCTTTGGATTAGATGAGTTTGATTCTCCTTGATGAGTGACCGACGTCTATAGATAAGATTTTTATAATTTAAGATCGTGAAAAGTTGTGTTGTGAAGAGCATATCTTGATATAATATGTGATGGTTTGTGCATTATGAGTGAGTGGTAGTTGGTTTTGGTTTACTTGTGATTGTAGCTGATAATGAGTCTGAATTTTATCATGGTTATGAAAAACGATTCATCCTGGTTAGTGGGTTTCGGTTCTAAGTGAATTCGTGGGTTAGTCTATAGCTTGGTAATCACTCTGGTTTGTAGAGTTGCCAATGTTTGATTCGAAAGTTCATTTCTTAGTAGTTGATCTTGATGGAATGGAATTAAGGACAACCTCATTTGGAGCGATGAAAACCGACTCATGAAAGATCATACCTCAAGCTTTTGGTAACATCGATTATTCTATCGTCTTCTTTATATTTGAGCACGAACATAATTTTTAGTGATGGATAATGTAATGAACCAGAAGGTCATTTTGGGAAAATCTTTGTAAATTTACCATCTTACCCTCTTGATAGTTGTCCAAAGACATTTTGATCATTTTGTGAAATTGGTTTGAGAATTTTGAACTATATGATAGCTGCGGTTATTTAATTTATGGATATTTATCAAATAATTAATTTACTTAGTTGGTGGTAAATGGGCCACTTCTATAATGACTTTATTTAATACTCTATCACTTGGACCATACATGAAAATGAGTTACTAGGGTTAAAAAATTATATGCATAATAACTTGAGAAGCGAGAGGAGTATAATGAAAAAAATATTTATGTGGCATTGAAAGATGAAAATGACTCATGGTAAGCAATTCTTCAAGATTTGTGGCTGCATATATTTTTCTTATTGCCGCATATATACAGTGTAACTCATTTTGTATTAAATGAGATTGGATAAGTTTTAAACTTGGATATAGGTGTAATGGAACTTATTGGGTATAAGAGCAATGATTGGTTGGCTGTAAAATCATCGAAAACTTTAGATTTGTTTATAATATAGGTCAATTTTGGCAGGTTTATTTCATAGTCCTTAGGTTACTGATGTTTAATCAAAATTGGGTTGAAATTTTCTTATGGTCATCATATTGTGATTTAAGTTTTGATATATTGATTTATGCAATTAAATATTAAGTATATTGTATAATATGAGTAACAGTTGAGTTATATTATTTGGAGGGATTAAGGCTTAACCCAAGACTTGAACTTTGGAAAATATAAGAATTGACATGTTAATTGTCATCAAAATTAAGAACTTGATTATAGATAGGGGTCAGTTTTTTGGTCTAGACTAGACACATAGTGATATGTGTGTGAGATCTTATTGTGATTATTTATTTGAATAGATTGTATTGATTTCAAAGTCCAATGGAAAAAAAGGTTCATGTCCCTAAGTAATTGCTCGATAATTTGAAGCACGTAGATTTATCGATCCTTGTTAAGTGTATAGAATCCTGTATTTTCTTGTGGTATGTGTTGGAGAGTAATGAAACTTGGTAATGGGTTATTTTTTCCATATTGAATAATTCTAATGATGAAAAAGGGTAGAAAAAGTCGACGTGATTAATTATTGGTGTGTGATGTGTTGAAAATAGTTTGATGGGCTTATTGATTAATTGTTGATGTTGTATCACGATCTTAAGTCAACCTCTAGCCATAAAACTGATGACCCTGATTGTCGGACCCTACATGGGGGAGACGTAGGCAAGAGTATGAATTAGTACAAAATGATCTACAAAGTATGATAGACATGCATAAAACATTTAAAACATGCTAAAAGAAATATTTCATTTCATGACATACAATTGACCAAGTTAAAACATGATATAAGAAGGTTAGGAACATACTTCATAAAACAAGGGCCATACAAGCTAATAATTCTTAAACCTTTGAAAACATATGATATAATGGTTATTAATGTTGGGGATTAGCCTTAGCCGACATAAAGATCATGTGAGCTATAACATCATTTCCCGTGTCTATCTCACCAAAAAAGTTATCCTTCTTGCAAAGGTAATGAACGTGAATTTATAGCTTAAGTGGATACACTAGCTAATGTATCTTGAGACAATCATCATATGGGGGAACATAGGTAATAGATAAGGAGATTGCTTCTAGAAATCCATGCTTTACTAACGTGAGAGTTTCCATCTCAATATCCTCTCGGTGCTAAGCATAAATACCATGGAGTAGTTATTAAGTCTTGACTTATTTCTTTGATCCATTAGTCAAGTTATCCTAGGGAAACAATCAAAGCAAGAAAAAAAACTTTCAACCTAAGAATTTATATTATGTGAGAAAATCATTCACATCATGCTAGTTTTTACTGACCCGAAAAGTCAATATTAGAAACTTGTAAGATACCATTTTATCACTCCCGATAGTTTTTTCCGAGTAGCTTACAATTAGTAAGTGAAGTTGGTTTGAGAATTTTTAAACTATTCTTTTAACTATAGTTAATTAGTTGTTGGGTAATTATAAATAATTGACTTAATGGATAGTTAATGGGCTAAAGTGTTTATATATTTAAGACCTTATACTATTTGTCTCATATGTAATGAAATAACTAATTTTAGAAAGAAAAAAGGGGTTAGGACATACATGCGGCATCGACGACGATATTCTGGTGAGAACTAAGAATAAAATTTTCAATCCATTAGATGTGTATTATAATTTCTAGGATATAAACAAATTAGATATTGATTTTAGAGGTAGTATAATATTAAAAGTTTTGCTGGAGGAGCAAAGTGATTAATGGTTGTTGTACAGTGGACATGTACTTACTCTTTTTTGTGTCCCCCCCCCCCAAATAAGGGTTAAAATGATCATATAATTTAAGGACAATCATAAACCAATATATTGGTGTAAAGAGGGATATGATTGAGATCCGTTTGTCAAGTAAACTGGCATTTTTCGTGATGCATTAATTGTTCAATGAGTGATCATATTGGATAATTATTTATAATCAAATTTAAAGGTGATTGTTTAGTGTTGAGTATGGGTGATAGGTGTTTTTCTATAGTGATTTAGCAACTGATTTCTTATGTTCTTTAGGTTCTTTTTTTGTGTGTAGTGTATTCTATGATTATCAATTAAATTTATCTTTTGAGAAAGCAAGAGTTAACTTTAGAATTCAAATTTGGAAAATATGAGAACTGACATAGTAAACTTGATTATAAATGAGCGCTTTTCGGGTCTAGGCTAGAAAATGTGTGTTATGGGGGTGTAGTTGTTTAAAAATCGTATTGGTGAATATGTACTTGAATAGATTTGCATTGATTTGAAAGCTCAACACTAAGGAAGCTCAAGTCTCAGAGTGATTGTCGATGTTGTTTGAGTCAAGTGGATTCCAAACCCTTGTTAGTGTGGAAATTGTTTTTAGATCGTAGTGTATATGCTTAGGAGTAATGGGAATTGGTGATGAGTTGACTGTACACATTAGATTTTAAATGATGAAAATGCAAAAGGGTTGTTAATGAAAGGAAGATGATTAATTTTTGTGTGATAGGTGAGAAATGGTTGAAAGACTTGTTGTCATTGTTGATATTATTATCTTGTTGCGTGTGTTGTGAATTATGCAATGTTAGAAAATGTCATATCCTCCTTATTGTGTGAACTGTCATTTGCATTATTCTGTACATGGTTGTGGACCAAAGTGTTATATCAGGATCATAAAGAGAGAAATTAAAAAGGATGTCCATTCGGGATGTTTATAGCACATCGCGATGGATATAATTTGCGGCTTTAAGCATCGCACCCATTAAGGGATATCTCTATATCGAGGTAATATTATCGCGCTCCGTGATGGTTACTATTATAGAGGTTCGTATCGCACGCTGTGATGAATGCGTGGACACATATATTCTTCATGTGTCCCATACTCTGAGACAGCGGGTGTGGATCACTAGGTCAGACAAGTATAATTATACTTGACATTACATTTGATTGCATTGCACTTCCTTATTATTGGTTAACTTGATCTTGTGTGTTGTTGATTTTGTGAGTGCCTTTCTATAGAACTTGTGACTAAGGAATATCGAGCCTGTTGTTGAAGATATGCAATCGTTAGAGTGTTATTTTTGAGTTATGTGTTTTACAAATTGTAACTGTTAGGTTGGACTGATTTTATGTAGGATGTAGTCGTGAAGATTCGAAAAGGTTGTAAGGAGTACTCGTTTATTTGGTTTCCCTTAATCGTGGTTGGGATTACTTTGTTAGTATATGTGGTTTTGTATCAGCCCCTTGCTTTCTACATTTTTGTGTAGGTTACGAGCTGGATGGGGGTTTTTGGGTGGTCCCTGCATTCTCTTCTTTCTTGGTCTTGGAGATTTGTAAGGTTGATGTGTCGTCTAAACAGACTTCATTTCTCCTTAATTATGATCTTGTTCTATTCTATAAACAAGTTCATTTGAGACTAGTGTTTTCTTTTGAATCAATTGTAATTCTTTAGAGGCTTTTACATATGATAACCAAATTTTCGAGGTATTTTTGAGCTTATTATAAAATTTCCGTATTTTAGTATAATGGTTTTGATTTTTAATCTGACTTGTCTTGGTGGGATAAGACGAGTGTCATCACGTACATTTTTGGAGTGTGACAACATGATATTAGAGCCTCAGCTTCATAAGTTTCAAGTGTGTCCCAAGATTGATTCAAGTGTCTATGAGACCGATCGGAGACGTCTATTTGTGTATTGAGAGGCTATAGTAGTTTTGGAAAAAAGCTTCACTTCTTGGATTCATGTGAGTACTTGATCCTATTTGATTTCAAAAACACTTATTCCGAATTCTCACTTATATGATGCCTCGTACATAGTTTCTCATTTGAATAGTTGATGTCGTGAATGGACTTGAATGCTAGATCTGGTATTAGGTGGAATTAAAGAACTTATTGAAAAGATGTGTAGTAGTTAGAATGTTCAACAATTTGAAGGGGGGTTGTGTAAAAATTACCATAGTTAAATGAATCAATGTATTAGGGGATATACGATACTTAGAGTGGTTTAACAATTGAAAATAAATGATGAAAACGACGGCTAGAAAAATGAGCATATAGCTTGGGAAAAGCTAGTAGGAAAATTATCAATAACATGAATGGGTGCTTAGAAAGGAGGAATAATGATGCACCAATTAACGTAGAATTCTACACAATAGTATCCGTGCTTAATTGGTTATTAGTAGAGGTATGGGAGTGTGTACTTTAGTAGGACCTGACCTATGAAAGAAATCAATATCTTTTGCATATAGATTGAACTAATTGGTAAATTTAACATCATTTGATGGGTAGAAATGTTGATGCCTGTTGGATATGATTTCTCGGGTCGGTATGAGTGTTCTCGTTGTGGATGTCTGTAACGGACTTTCAGAATATGGTAATAGTGGCATTATGACAAAATATTGTGAGGTTAAGCATGAATACTAACTACATAAGGTATTATTAGTTGTATCAACATCTAGTAAAAGGTGATTTGATATTGTATTCATATTTAAAACCCAACTAGGACCCAGTTGTTACTACAGTATGTTTGGGTTATTAAGTAGTATGTGTAAGGAAAATTTTAATGGTTGTCATTGTAGGTATTGCTGTGTTTAGGTATTGAAGGTGTTCGATGATTGTTTAAATGCAGTGATGATATTTCATAGTAAAGGTTCATGAAAGTGGATCGAAATTAGAATGGCAAGCTTATAGGTAAAGAAAGTCTCAATGAGTATTCTTACATGAAGGTAATTGAGAATTATAGTAATACAATGCATATAACATTAAGTTAGTCTTTTGACGTTGATTGATATAGCTGAGTTTGAGGTGTCATCGATTGCAAAGTTTACTTTGTGGTGATGAAAGATCTAGTTGAGCATGATGGTAATAAGAGTTTGTAATGAGTTGTGATTCAGATTCAACTATATAATAAGGATTATTGGTTAAACAAATTTTGTATTGTAATAATGACTTACGAGTATTTAAGGTTGTGGTTTTATACTATGGTGAGTAGTTGTGACAAGGAAAGTGTAGGAGGTGCTTAAGACACTGCTAATAAGATTGAAAAGACCTAAATCAACAAATTTAAAAGAAAGATAGTGGGGATGTATTTTCGTCTTTGGGAAGATGGCAATCAAGAACAAAGAGACTACTTTGTGAATAAAGATCAACAAGGAAAGACACAAGAAATAAAAGGAGATGTGAATTAATACTCAAGTTATGAGAGTATGGGAACCAGGGACTAAACCCCTCACCTCCCAATTGACTTCAACAACTAAATTTAAACCCAAGGAAGAATAATCAAAATGAAACAAGGAATCACAAAGGGGTAAACCCTTAGATAATAAACTCAAAAAGTTAACTAGCAATCCCAAGATTCACTTAGTTTACTCACTAAGTATCACTAAGAAGATACTACATTTGAGAAGTCAATATTACACATAGTTCTATGCCTTGCAAATGATAAACGACAAATATTTATACTAGGAAATAAAGAAGCCAATTCTTGAAATTTTTTCCTTAATGAGTAAGGGCCTTGCTTGGTTTCCTTCTTTTGTGAATCTTGAGTTCAGAAAGAGTAATTGCACACATTGGACTCTTTCCTTCTTCCTTCTCAATTTTGATTTGTTAATGGAACACATTGTATGTCCTTTCTTTTTTGGTGACCTTCAGTCCCTCGAATGCTTCCCTTTCATGAATATTGCTTGTAGGACTTGGGATTCTTTGCTGTGATTCCGTGTGAATGGTCTGATTGGTTACCTGTCACTCATGTTAGTGTCATATATGCTGCCCATGATCATCCTCCCTTCGTGAAAACGATTCGTCCGGACCCAAAAGGATCAACTACAACACAAGGAGGATAAATCAGAGTAATATGGAAAACATTACGAAACATTAAACTCACATGGTCGGTCAATCATGTAAGCCTCGTCATGATTCACTGACTACTTGGAAGGGTCACTTTCTTGGGCTACCTTCCCTTTTGTACTTGTGAAACCTTTACTTTAGTAAATGCACCCACACCAATCATCTTGGATTGAAGACACTTCCTTTATCCCTCTTGTTTTGTTTTTTCTTTTTGAGTTTTTGTTCGAATGCAACCGTTGACTTGTTATTTTCAAGTGAGACTATTTGACTTGGGCATGGAATGTTCATCATAGGTCTTTTTCACCTATGCTAGGCATCTAGAGCTCACAAAATACACACTAGACACGTAAATCATGGTTAATGGAAACAAAAGAGTGTAAACGCATAAGCGCATGCCAAAACTGAAGAACTTCCAATAGCGTAAGAGACGTGGAAAGACCGATTATATGCAAGTCAATCAAAGAGGTAAACGGTATTCCCATGTATGGGGTTTCTTAATCGCATGGCATGGAAAGCCATGTCTCCTAAGAGTCGCCGATTGGACTACTTCGGTTTGTCTATCCGTTTTGGGGATGGCGAAAAGAAATGAGAACAAAAGTTTAGGTACCAAGTGTACCCCATTAGACTATTCCAAAAAAGGATTTCTTAGAAAATTGGAGCGATCACTAACATGTTTGCGGACTCACATGCAAATAAGACATTGATAAACAAACAAAGATGTACATGGGATGCATCATCACATTTATAATATGGAATAAAATGAGCAATTTAGAAACATGTATACCACTACACAAAAATATACTATCATGTCCTATTTTAATCCTAGGAAGCCCCAAACACAAAGTCCATAGCCAATACATCCACGGACTGTATAGGAGTAGGAAGAGGAGATATATTACCTTGGGGCATGGTCGGGTGGGGGGATTTTGGTCTTGCTGTTGCATTCTTGCATGTACAAAATCCTCTTCCACCGTCATTTTCAGTAGGTGGGCAAGAAAGGAAGCGTCCTTAAGCATAATCAAGTGTGGTTTGGTACCCAAAAGTGTGCATCAACAACCACTATGGCCTCCTTGACGCAAATAACTCTCTCCATGAGCTCATGGGCAAAACAGATGCTCAACCAGCTTTGACAAATAAACCCATAAACCATTTGGTACATGTCACTCGCGTCCCTTAGGTTAGAAGAAAAGATTATCAAAGTATTTGAAGTCGGAATCCATAGACATAGAATTCCTTTAAGCTTTCAAACCCCATCATTCTAGATCCAGTATGACCAACATAAACTTCTTGATAGAGCATTCCACTAACCATATTCTCCTTGCCTTGGCTTGTAGGTTGATCACATATGGAAAGGTTTCAATGAGAAAAGGTTGTAGACGCGCGGAAATAGTCCGGAGATAACAGGATAGGTCATGTCACGCGGGAGTCGCGAGCACGTCTGTTGTCCACTGGATTGCCTCTTAAGACTGCTTCAAGGTCTCATGATCGGTCGCCAATCACGAAACTGACGCTTGGTTGCCACAAGTAGTGTGCCAATGAGATCAAAAGAACTTCACACGTGCAGAACACTTCACATTGTGAATAAAGTTTGAGTTTTTGATCGTAGATCCTTTAGCTTTTACAGCTAAAGAAAGCTGAATAAAGGTTTCCTTCTTGAATCCAACAACACGACACCTATACCAAAACCTGACGACAGTCACATCAATGGTGAATACGCACTTATAAAAATGTTGGGTGAGTAGTGAGAGCAAAAGGCAAAACTAACATCAAATTTGTTCAAGGACTGTGAAAAGCTTCTCCCTTCTCCGTGAAATCCCATACAAAGGTACATCTTCTTAGATCATTCAGTCAAAGGGAAGGCAATTGAACTAAACCCTTTACAAATCTCCGATAAAAACTTGTCTAAACCATGAAAATTGTCTACCCAGTGTACTGATTGAGATTGGCCAAGTCTGATAGCCCTCACCTTCTCTTCTTCGAGCTCAATCCCTTTTCACTAAACACACAAAACCAGTAAGAGAAGCGTAAGGAGACAACTTTGTCAACACCAATGAGACATTTTGAAGTTAGCAAAGAGTCGATCTATATATAGTAGAACATCAAAGACATTGCCTCAAATGGGATATCCTTCACCTCCATTGAGCTTACTATACACAGTATGTCATCAAAAACTAACACACAACAAATAAAATTGTTTGATAAAGGCGTTGAGAACGGATAGGTTGAAATTCAATCTCATGAAAGGCTTGGGAGCATTTGATCAATCCAAAATGCCAGCACAAGGCCAGATTCATTACAGCCCAACTTTGTCTTGAAAGTATCTTCACTCATTCAACCGGGTTCCTCCGAATTTGACTGATACCACAATTCGAAGGTCAATCTTGGAGAAAAAAACAAGTAGAACCACAATAGTCATCAAAGCAATATCATTTAGTCAGAACAGGATGGGCCGATACTTCCTGTGATCCTGTATGTTTACGATCTCTTACAATCAAACACGGAACTCCAGAAAGTGCCGAGTTTTTTGGACAAAAGAATAACTGGTATGGCGACAAGGGACTTTAGCTTTCTAGGAGTTTGAAATCAACCCACCGCGTCGCTAAGAGCAGCATAACTTACCACTTGACTTGATAAGATTTTGGTTTCTGGGGGGTTACTTCGATAAGCTGGATGATGGAAATTATGTGAAACGCAGGTATTATTAGAAAATCTTTGTGCCTGAAGCTTCCCCTCAAGGGGGTTATCCAACGGACCACATGTTATCTGGAGATAGTTTCGAGTCATTATCCCTGCAAAAGAGAAGAAATACATACTAGGGCAAGAGTGATAAGTATCTGGTTAGCGTGTTACCAAAAGGTTGGGTTAACAAGGCACACTTATAAAGCTTCTCTACGATCCACAACCATATTTAACCCACGTGTGGGCTTTGCTATCATGACACATGTTTTCTTATTTTAGCCAGGCAACCTCATTATTTGAGAAACGAGTAGGTGGAACTTTCCTTTATCTTTGACTCGTGGTTGTTATCTTTCCCAGAAGATCCTTCAATAACCCGATAGTCCTCACTCATTTGATGATGGAGTGAGAGGTGCAAGCAAATATTTGTTTTACCTGGCAATCACGAAATGGTATTGTATGGATTACTTGGTTTGCACAACATCTCTATCAAAATGTCCAAGGTCTCCCGAACGTTTGGTGACAGGCCAAGCGCAAAAACAAACATAGGAACCAATCACAAAACCAATTCCTCATCTATACTTCCACACTAAACCGAGACTACTCGGGGTTTGAGGACCTTCATCTCTGAACTCATGAATCATTGTGATGTTAGAAGGATTTGATGATGCGGATTTTATTTTTCATACGCTCCACCAAGGGAACTACTCCCCAATTGGTGCAAACTTCCATTATCAAATTATTAAGGAACACACGTTAATCTGGATTTTACACCTCGCATAAATAAATTCTCCTTGGTACAAGTTCTTCGTTGCAAGGGCTCCACAAGTCTTCTCACACCACATGAAGATTGGCATTCATGTTCACGTATTCATTTCATCATCTATCAAAAGACTTCCTTTCATGACGAAAGCAAAATCACCCTCTCATCCAACATTTCTTCTTCCATCACCGAAGCACCTTCCTCTCCTTCTCCCTATCTCCCTCTCCCTCAAACTTTTCATTCTTCCTCAGTCTTATCTCAATCATTAGGTCCATCAAAAGAGAAAAATTGTGGGGCTTGTCTATTTGGACAAGCTCACTAGAAAATGTTACGATTCCTTGACATCGTAAAAGCATTGAATTATAGAGGGCCGGTCGAGGAAAAATTATGGTTTAAAAACATAGTTCCCTCCGGTGTGTTTGCTCACTTTCTTGATTGGTAATCAAGGGGACTTGGTCTAGCTTGACCTCCACATATAGCTTGTTCGTGGAGGGGCATTTCTAATTATCCACGACCTTGCTCCATGTGGAAAGTTAGAAGAACTTTTGATCTGTTGACTGAGTACTTCTTTCAAAAGCATCTGCTGTCTACCTTTGAGAGGAGAGATATCATGTAAAACCGCCTTCAAGAGTCTCATAGTGCTTAAGTTCGAGGGCTTCAACGATCATATCTCAAGTTTTTTGCATGACCCGTATAGTACATTCCATATTCTCTTCTATTTGACCTTCAGTCCGCACAGTTCTCAAAACTAATCAGAAATATTCTTCCACACTGTTGGTACTTGCCTCAAAACATGTACACATTTAGAGCACCTCCGCGTGTCAGTGGAGTGTAAGTATCTCAACTCCATAAAGTGTTAATCAACTCCTTGCCAAGGAGGTAAAATCATAGTTATGAGATCTATCCAGTCCCTCCTTCTTGGACTCCACAAAGTTGGATGCATACCCCTCAAATTGCGTAGAGAGCATGACTTCGCCTTCAAAGTTGCCCAGAATTATTTGCTGAGAAAAAGATCGGACCTCACTTTGGAATTACCCATCAAGAGAAATCATCGGGGAGGTGGTCACTACTTTCTTTAAACCTTAGAAGTGTGAACCCTTTGTGATAGTGTCTGCAAGCCCCTATCTTGATCATTCCTATCCCTTAAACCTATTTACCCGATTTCCCATCCTATCGCCTCTATATCCCAATCCTATCTTCCTCTTAGCCATCTATCTTGATTCCCCTGCCTTGGGTCCCACCTCAAGTACCGAGGGTCTTACTCCTCCCTTTTGTACTCCATTTACATCTCTACCCCAAAACCAATCATTATTGACTCCTCCTTACGCATCATAGAGAGGATTTTGTATTATGTAGTCTGGTAGGACATTTGTGGTGCATTTTTGTGGATGGTGAGTGTAGGTTTAATAAAAAGAGCATTTAAATCATTGTCAAAATGGAGGTTGGTATTGGCCTTGGTTGGACGACACAAGGAAGATTTCTTTGTGGTGGGGAAAATAGGGTTGGTGGATTTGGATTATGGATAGGAGGATGTTTTGAGGTGGTTGGAGGTTTGGGAGTTTGGAAAGTGAGCGTTGGTTAGTAGCGGGGTACGAATTTGTGGAGGGAGACATAGATAGATTATGGAGCTTGTTCTAGGGTAAGGGTGGTTGTGGAATCACCGATGTCATCATTATCTCACTGGATCTTTTGGTTGAATTGCTTTACCGTATTTTTCCCTTTCATTTTCTACCGTAGAACTTTTCCTCCATACCTCCCGTCCTACCCATTCATTTATGCTCATTGATAGAGATGTTGGCAGAACCGCCTGATGTTGTCCAAAGCTATCCAATTGGACTTGTTATTAGACATGAGACCTACAAACTCAACAAATGTGGTGTTAGTAGCCAAAAGTCCCTTCATGTATGTAACTCTAACTCACAGTCTATGGAGTCATCTCAAAAGTGTAGTCAACTAGCCCGTTCAATAAATCAAGCTCACCACAAGCCTTGTGATGGAATGGAATTTTGTGACTCTGAAAAAGACGACCAAAAAAACTAACGGACTGAATCAAAAAAGGTGATCAACGAATTAACATCGCACCGAAAAGTAGAATATAAAAAGTACCAAAAGATCGGACTCAACAAAACCAAGCTAACAAAAGTAGAAAGATTACTATTTGGTACGTAATTTGGAAGAAGAATCAAGAAATGGATTTGATGATTAAAAACTAAGTAACAAGGATAATCAATGATTGATAAATTGTTTTAAAAAGTTTGAAAAAAAAGTAGAAGGAAAAGGAGTAAGAAGAAGAAGGGAAATTTGGGAACTTGAAAAATTTATGCCTCAAAAAAGGTCATCACTTGTAAGAGGTGATTGGATTGATTTGTGTAATCAAACTAGTTAAAAAGTAATTTAAAGATGTTTAATTAATATCTACTTAGTGAAAGAATAGAGAAGAAATGAGTTTAGAGAAGAAAGAAGCGGACATTTGGACACTTAGAAAAATTTTAAGCCTCAAAAAAGTCATCCTTGAAGATTGTTGATTGGATGATTTAATGATCAAAACTAGGTTTAATAATTAATTAATATTGTGGAAACAAATTGTTAATTGTTGAGGATTGAGGGGAAAATGATTTTAAAAAGAAGAATAAATGAACGAAATTTAGACACTAGAAAAATTTCTAGCTCCAATAAAACTTACCCCTACTTGGAATATTTTTGGGCTTCAGGATAACCTGGGAAGTTTCAGCCTCTAAAAGTGATGCCCCACAGCAGCTGACTAGGCGTCGGGCCTTGTGGCTGGTCATACTGCGCCGCTGGCTACTGATTTGACAAACAGTGTGGCGCTGGCATGACAGATGGGAGGGTCGCTGATGTGGATGCTGAACCTTGTCGGCACGGGGATTTTTTTTCTTAGATTTTGATTTTTTTTCCAAAAATACCCTTAATGGCCCTCAAAACAAACCTTGAACAAGTTGACTTGGAAAGTAGATCCAATGTACTTTGCTTCTTTCGTCTTCTTCAGAAAGAATAACTTGAAATAACACAAGAACACAGGAAACACTACACCCCAATTGACACTCAAAATAAAACTCGAAATTGATAAATTTTAGGATTTTCCCTTAAATACCTTGAACAAAGTCCACGTAATAAAAAACACTCACAAATCATCGGAACGCTCTATGTCGATAAGAAGGGCAGACCCCTTTGAAAAATATCTAAAAAAAAGCCTGGCGATGAAACAGCCCTGTTATCAAATGGGGGTTAACTGTTGACTTTCTTACAAACTATAAAAAGGTAAACAAATTGGTGGAAACGCCTAGAACTGCGAAGATGAGCAAATAGTGGGGAACGAAAGGGAAAAAATCTGGAAGATGTCAAGAAGACACCACAAAAAGACAGCAAACTACAAAAAAAAGTCAATATTGGTTCAAACATCAAGACTAGATTTGATGAAGAGAACAACATGCGTAAAACATAGGATCGAAGATCCAGAAGAATGAATAAAAGTTCAAACACAGGAAAGATGACAAAGGACAGATAAACAATGATGTATATGGATTAAAGTACTAAACGTATGAATATTAGATGGGCAACGCAAGGACTAAAAACGTACTCACACGCCCACGCCACTTGGAACGTCAACACAAACCTGGGGCTACCTAGAAATAACGTAAAGATTAAAAAGACCCGTTAGGACGAATAATCGAAATGTGAAACCCAAAGAATCATAAAAGGGGTGTAAAAAACTGAAAGACATGAAGAAGTTAAAATCAGAAACGTGAAGACAGTAGAAATGTCGAGTCAGAACAAAGTCGCCGCAGAAAAGCGATTCAGCACCCTAATTACTCACATAGAAGCTACACAATGGTGAGAGCCACTATTCAACATGAGGTCTAAGTGTTGAAAAGAAATGAAAGACAAAGATGATTAATATTAAGGAAATACAAGAAGAACTGTCTTTGAGTAATTTTTCCAACATGAAATGGCGGGGTAAGGGCCTGTTGGTGCCTTCTGTTGTGAATTTCTTGAAGTCATGAAAGGTCATTTGCAACATGGACTCTGTACTTCTTCAGAGATCGTGTCTCAATTTGGATGTAATGTAAACACGTTGTATGTACACTCCTTTGAGACCTTCAGAGTTCCTCCTCGAATGTCTTCACACAGCTTTTCGAGGTGAACATTGCTGGGTTTGTGAACTTGAGGGAGATTCTATTGCTATGACTGCGTGGAGAAGACAGGAAAACGAGGTGAATCATTGGTTTGACTAGGGGTACAGCCACTCATAGTTCAGTGATCATATATTGATGCCCATGTATATTCTCTTTGAGTACAGTCGAAAGAGTATCTCAGATGGTAGAAAATGGAAGTTTAAGAGCACGTGTAATTTGCATCTTCTATTTTGCTCCTACGCTACGATAATCAGTGTCACATGGTTATCTATCATATGGTAAAATAGTATGTTGATAAAATTATAGAAAGAGTGTAAAGACATTTGGACTTTAAGTGTGATGAGAGTTCTTTATGGTTTTGCAGTTTGATAATGAGTCATGGTTCAATTTTAAGCAAAGGAGATGAAAAGGTCGATGAAGTAAATTCAGGCGCAATCAATCACAAGTCCTTAAGAGACATTAAGTCCTAAAATCTTGGAATTTCAGGAGCTAATATTGATAGATAAAGAGAATGGGGAAATAGTGTATCATCGACCAGAATTAAGTCGATGTTGAGAAGCATCTGGAACTTGTTATTGTATGGAAAAAAAAACTGACAGAAGACGACGGATCCACGACCGGACGTCCTATGGCGCACGAAAGGACCGTCCGGAGGGAAGTCTCGTCTTCGAAAAAACATAGATATGAAAATTTGGGTAAAGAGAGTATCCAGACGACTCTATGAAACGTCACGACCGTTAGACAACTGGCAGGATGGGGACCGTCGCAGGCACAACGGCCCGTCACAGGACTCTTGTACTAAAAGCAAGTCTCGTATCGTGGTCGAGAATGTGACGGCACGCGCAGGAAGGACGTCGCAGACCACGACGGGCCAGGTCAAACAGGCTAACGACGCGAACCCACCTGTCACAGGATGCAGTAAATGTACCCAGCGTGAGAGATGCGCTTCGGATTTCTGTATTAATTTAAGGGGCGTTTTGGGGGACTTATTTCCTTGTTTTAATTATAAGTAGAGGGCTTAATGTTAATAAGTCTAAGACATGGGGGTTAAAAGACGGAACCATTAAGGTTAATTAGTGGGTTATTATTGGTCTTTACTTAAGTATATGATTATTTCGGGTTAAAGAAAAAGACGAGGGTTTGACGTAAGAAAAGACAAAAGAACAGCAACCGAGAAGGGGCGAGAGAGAGAGGAGACAAGTAGAGAGGGCAACGATGAGAAACGAACGCAGGATGCAAGGATTTTGAGAAAGATAGCTTGTTGATAGCACAATTCTGCGGGGTGAGGAGGTTATGGTTTTCATTACTATTCGTAGTAAACTTCTAATAGCGAATTGATATGTATTGGGTAGTATTTAAATCTTGTATATGCTAATGTTGCTTGTCATGAAGTGATTATAAATTGTGATAAAAATAAGCATGATTGAAGCTATGAATTCCAAATCTTGATAATCCCTTGTTAATGAGTATGCCCTTAGAAAAGGAAGGCTTGATGAACTAAAGTAATGGGTTGATGAGCCTGGGTATAAAAAGAAGGATTGATGAATTAATAAGAATGAGATTAGTGGAGCGGTGTCACGAACCGACACGTAGTATTAGGGGGAGCCGGATGTCCACGAACCGACACGTAAATTAGGGGATCGGGGGTTGTGTCACGATCGACATGTAAAATTAGGGGATCGGCGTGTTGTCACGAACCGACACGTAGATAGGGGATCGGTGTCAGAGGAACCGACACGTAGAATTAGGAGATCGGGTTGTCACGAACCGGACCGTAGAATAGGGGATCGGAGTGTCCCACATACGAACATAGTAGAGTGGGAGCGGTACTAGGAGTTTGTCACGTACCGACACAAGAGGAATTAAAAGATAATGAATCTGAAAGATGTTAATATATCAATTAATGAAACCTAATCCAAATGAGATGGTATGAGCTGAGTCCTTCATGTGTGAATTGGCAGGGGTACGGGTACTTATAAATTGATATAGACTTGTCGTTGGCTACATGTTGAGTATATAGTGATTTATGATATTATCTGATATATTATACTGTTTTCTATTTGAGGTGGCTGTGATACCTTCTCAGTACCCGGTTTTGTACTGACCCCTACTTGTCTTTGTTTCTTTGTTATTTGTGGAGTGCAGCAAAGTACAGTCGTCTTAAACCAACGCAACTCTAGCCAGTCTTCATTACACCGGATTTCGGGGTGAGCTACGCTGCTTGCTTGGATGGATTTCTTCCTGAGTTCTGATGCCTGAAGTTCAGGCTGTACTAGCTTTGGTATTTTTAGCTTCTTAGAATACTCTAGTTTAGTAATTTGATCAGAGATTGTTCTTGTAGTGATGACTTCCAGATTTTGGGGAGATTTATAGATGTTGAATTTTAGAAGTTAGTGAATTGGTTTTTTATAACGAGTTTAAGTCTTCGCATACTTTATGTTGATAGTATATGAAATGTCAGGGTTAGATTGTTTGCGGTTAGCTCAATAGGAGGGTATAAGTGGTGTGCCAGTCGCGGCGCGGTTGGGTCGTGACAAACTTGGGATCAGAGCATAGGTTCGTTGTCTCATCACACAAGAACAGGGTCTAGTAGAGGTCTTAGGAAATGGTCTAGGGGAAGACTTACTTTTTTTGCCGAGGCTATAATACTTTAGGGAAACTCATTCTGTCTTTTCTTCGTGTGGCTATACTTCAAATCCAATTGGTAGTCATAGGCACCAATCCGATACAAAGTTGGATCTGACCATCTTCACCCGATTCGCAGATTGGTTAGAACTAGAGAAACAAGGAATGCGCCAACACCAACGTCGGCAAGACAAGAAGTGTCTGGGCCAGCCACTGGGGTTAGCTCCGAGAGAAGTAGTGACACAAGAGGCCGTGGAAGAGGCCGTGGGAGGACGTCCTCCTCTAGAAGGAAGAGGACGAGCACTAGCCCATTAGGTACTAGGGCGGTGACTCTCTACCGAACTGAGGAAAGTGGTAAGAGTAGGGTGAGGAGGGGAAAATGACAAGTGCAGAAGAAGGGATTGCCACCCAACCTACCCCAGAGATGATCAATCAGGTTTCTTGCTTATCTTAGCGAGTTATCTGATCAAGGGCCGACCGCCTCCAGTGTTTTTGCACAACACTCGGTTCCGGAGGTACTATACCATACAATATGCAGGCTACTATGGCTACCGCATGTATGCCTCATTGGAAAATAGCACGTTTCCTCGTCTACCACAGGGCCTATATGACAAATGATAAGCATGACTTTTCAGGTAAGTTTTGAAATGAAAACCTCCAGTCTTCAAGGGCGAATCTAAGATGCCTACGATTTCTGGTGATTGTAGAGCTACTACAAAAAAAAAAAAGGGGGAATGGGGGGTATAGTGGAAAGGTTGGTGTTGCGTTGTGACTTATCATTTTCCAAGGAACGCACAAAATGTGGGGGGCGGTCACATGTGACGAGGTCAACAACAGAGGCACAACTATGACGTGGACAATCATTCTCTAGCTTGTTTATGGAGAAGTCTATCCCCCGGAACTTAACGGGATAGACAAGAGATGAGAGTTCTTGAGCCTAGAGCCAAGGTTAAGATGCGGTTACTGTATGAGGATAATTCGGGCATATCCAGGTATGACACCCAACTTTGTTTCAGTCCACAAGAGCGGATTCGCCAGTTTTGTGTGAAGGGGTTGAGGCGAATTGCGGGATTTCAGCCTTACAGGTAGCGGCTATGGCAAAATCCTTTCAAGAAGTGGTAGACTTCGTGATAGAGGGTTGGGGGGAAGGAGTGACGCCAGATGACTTCACCATGGCATCGACATCAAAAGGTTTTCGAAAGGGAGGTGAAGTTTAATGGTTCTTACTCTAGGAGGGACAGGGTTCAGGAGTGGTTACTCAGTCCGACCAATTTCAGTTTCACTACAGATGTGTGGGGGTCCACCTCAGACCGTCAAACTTCTCATGAAGAGCCCTATGCTTGACTCCAGGGGAGTGTAGGCTGTGGGAAATATGAACATATTAAGAGGAATTGCCAAAACAGAGTTATGAACCCCCAATAAGGCTATAGAGGTAGAGGTTGGTATGGTAGAGGCCATTTCTGGAGACGCGGTGGCGAGGTAATTGTGGTCACAAAAATGGAAGGGGTGAGTGGGGAAACGGGCAAACTGGAGCCACGACAGCACCAACAGTACAGGGGCAACGGGCAAACGGGGGTGATAGGGCCCATTGCTACGCTTTCCCCTGGGCGGTCCAAGCGGAGGCATCGGATGCTGTTATCACATTTTTTAGGGGGTAATCTTTTGGTTGTATGGTTATAGGGCCTGAGGTACTATTTGACCCTGGCTTACAGTTTTCATATGTAATCTTCCACATTTGCTATGGTCTTAATTTTAATAGTGATTGCCTTGACATGCCTATTGTGTTTTTTCTATCCGGTGGGTGAGGTCTGTGGTAGTTAAAAGGTTGTAAGGTCTTGTTGGTTACTTTTGTGGGGAGGCAATACTCATGTAGATTTGGTTCTCTTAGAAATGGTTGATTTAATGTAATTCTGGGTTATTGACTTGGTTTCTCAAATTTTGCAATCTTGGATTGTAATGCTAAAACTGTGACGTTAGCAAGACTGGACAGACCCGTTAGTGTGGGGGGTGAACTTACACTTCCAATACGGTTTTCGTATATGTCTCCTTTCTTCGTGCTAAGAGAAGGTTATAAGGTTTGTTTAGCTTTTCTTGGAACACCTCCGGGGATTGATACTACCCAAGTACCTTCAATCGAGTCAGTTCGCTAGTCACGCGAGTCTTTTAGAGTGTTCGCAGACCTTCCTAGTATGCCCACCGGATAGAGATATGACTTCTGCACGATCTGGAACAACGAAAAAAACCCACCTCGCCCCATTTCTAGAACCCCTTATAGAATGATCCGCTGAGTTAGAGAGTTAAAGGACACAAACTTCAAGAGTTGTTGAGCAAATGTTTCATTAGACCAAGTGCCATCCCCTTGGGGGGTGCTCCTGTTTGTTGGTGAGAAGAAGTGGGCGTCGTCGGATGTGCATTAAAACTACGGCAACTCTAGAATTAAAGTAAATGTTAGAAACAGGTATCCTCTTCCTGCATTATTTGATGGATTTGTTCGATCAGTTACAGGGGCTGTGTCTTCTTAAGATGGACTTGAGTCTTGGGTTATATCAAAGTGAAAATACGGCAGCACAGATGTTGCAAAGAATGCATTTCGAACAAGGTTCATGGGGCATGTATTGGAGTGTATTGATAATGTCCTGGACTAACGAATGCCACATGCTGCTTGATTGAGCTTGATGATGAACGGATTTTAAGCCCAATATGGATCTTTTGTGATCGTATTTATGATGAATACTGATTTACTCCAAGAAGTAGTAAGAGCAACATGAGGAGGCATGTGAGAATTGTGTTGGAAATGTTTGACGGAGAAAAGCTTTATGACAAATTCTCCAAGTGTGAGTTTTGGGGACTAGGATCACTGTCCACCTCCTTCTTGGGGCACGTGGTTTATAAGGATGGAGTGATGGTGGATCCTTCTAAGATAGAAGTTAGTGAAGAATGGGTAAAACATACTAATGTGCAGAAATAAAAGCTTTGTTGGGTTTAGCAGTTACTACCGTCGATTGTCAAGGATTATTTCTATTGCTTCCCAATGACGAACTTGACTAAGCAGAATTTCCCATTTGTATGGTCTGATGAATGTGAGGAAAGCTTTCAGAAACTCAAGACATTGCTGACTACCGCACCTATCCTTACCTGCCATTAGAGGGTAAGAACTTCATTATTATGGTGATGCATCCTATTTATTCTGGTTGGGGGGTGCCGTGCTAATGCAAGAGGAAAAATGTAATTGCTTATGCTTCGAGGCAATTAAAGGTGCCTTCCTATGAACGTAATTTATATCTGACACGATTTAGAGTTGGTGGCGTGGTGTTTGCATTAAAGCAATGGAGACACTATCGATATGGTATGGGGTTAAGTGTAAAGTAGTCTATACGGATCATTGTATCCTAAGTATTTATTTATTCAGATGAGATTGAATTTGAGACAGAAGGGAGTGGATGGAAACTACAGAAGGATTATGATGTTCCCAATCTGTATCATTCGGGAAAGGCAATGTCGGTTTTGTGGCGACGCGGACTTAAGTGAAACGCAGGAGCATGGCGTAGTTTAGCCCACTTACCAAGTTTAGACGCCCATTGGCTAGAGAGGTTAAGACTCTGGTAATGGGACTTTATGAAATTAGAAGTAAATGAGAAGGGGGAGATGTTGGCAGTGTGGAGGAGAGATCTTCTTTTCTGACAACGATCAAGGGGAAACAGTTTGATGACGAGAAGAAACTAAGCCGACTCCGAGGTAAGGTGTTGCGAGGGAGGATCGGCTAAAGAAGAATAATGGATGAGGAGGAGGTGTTGGAGAATTACAGGGAAGGGTAATGGTGTACCCGTAGCGTGTGATGATTTTTGATCCCCACTATTCTTACAGAGGTCATAGTTCTGGATAGTCTATACATCCTGGGGCAAACAAGAATGTACCGTGACTAAGGCTACAATTTTTGGTGGAGTAGAATGAAGCGCGACATTGTTGAGTTTTTGCAAATGTCCAACATTGTCAACAAGTACAAGTATGAACACCAAAGGCCCCGGAGGAACACTCAGAGAATGACCATTCCTGAAGGAATTGGGAGGAATTGCAATGGACTTCGTGGTTGGTCTTCCAAAGAATTGGGCAAGTTTGACTCTATTTGGAATTGTGGGACAGTTAACTAAGTTTGACCTCATTTCATTCCGGTTAAGGTGATTTACAATGCAGAGAAGTTATCCAGGACTCTACATCCAGAAATTGTCGGTGCATGGAGTTCCACTTTCATCATATAAGATAGAGGTACGCAGTTTACTTCTAATTTTGGCGCAACATTGCATGCTGATGATGAATAGCGTACTAGGTTGGACAAGTACTGCATTTCACCCCAGACCGAGGACAGTTGAGCAGAACGATTTTCAAGTATTGTAAAGATAGGCTTCGAGAGTGTGATTAGAATTCGTGTGTGGTCATTGGGATACCTTCTTACATTAGCGGAGGTTCATACAATAATAGCTATCACTCCAGTATTGATATGGGGGGACTCCTTTCGATAGCATTGTATGGGAGGAGGAGTAGGTCTCCCCATTGGTGTTTGAGCATCAAAGTTAGCCCCTGGGGTTACTGACTTTTGAGGGATTCGTTAGAGAAGGGTGAAATCTATCCAAGAAAAGCTTTAGCGGCTCAAAGTCGGCAAAGGAGTAGCAGATCGAAAGGTTAGGGACTGGGAGTTTATGGAGGGGGAGCAAGTTTTGCTGAAGGTTTCCACCAATGAAGGTGTGCTGCGGTTTGGTAAAAGGGGTAAGTAAGTCAAGGTATATTGGACCCTTTGAAGTACTTAGCGAAGACGGGAGGTGGCTTAGGAGTTATCCTTGCCTCAGACAGGAATCTCAGGAGGAGCTGCATCCAGTATTTCAATGGTGTCTATGTGAAAAGAATGAGGAGGAAACTTAATCATTTGTTGGGATTTTTTCAGTTATGCTTGATGAGAACTTATCTTATGAGAGGAGGAGCATGTTGCCATTTGAGTAGGAAGTACGAAGTTGGGTCAAGAGAGATTGCATCCATTAAGGTGAAGTGGAAGATAGACCAGTTGAAGAAAATCACGTGGGAGAGGAGGTTGATTGGAAGAATGAAAGATACCCACACCTCCTTTTTACAGATTTTCCCACTTGTGTCAGGTACTCATTTTCACTCTTGTTGTTTTCATTCGTGATCGTTCGAGGACGACCGAGGGAAAATTGGTCATCTATTGTAACGACCTGTTTAGTCGTTGTGAGAAGCAGATTTTTATTTCTGGAAAAAACTGCTGAGAGACGGATCCCACGACGGACCGTCATGGGCACGATGGACCGTCGAGGGAACAAAGAGTCGCGTCCAAAAACACTGTAGAATATGAAAAATTGATACTGAGATGACTCTCTGAACGTTAACGACGGAATGGCCCAGGACGGACCCGTAGCAGGGCACGACGGCCCGTCCCACAGGATTTTTACTAAATTTTTTTTTTTCAAGTCTCTTTATCGTGGTGTGACGGACAGCAGGACGGAACGTCTGCAGGAACGACGGCCCGGAACAGGATGCGTAATCCAGGTTGGGTCGGTATTCTGGTAATTAATTTAAGGGGCCGTTTTGTGGATATTTCCTGCTTAATCATAAAGTGAGGTTAATGTTACTTAAGTCTAATTACTTAGGGGGTTTAAAAGATGGTCACAGTAGTTAATAGTGGGTTATTATTGGCCCATTTTATACTTAATTATGATGATTCTTAGGGTAAAGGACAAGAGGGTTTGAATAAGAAAAAGAAAAAAGAACAGCAAGAGAGAGAGAACGAGTAGAGCGAGGAGAGAAACGAAGAGATAGCAAGGATTTGTGAGGAAAGATAGCTTGGTAGAGATCACAGACGAGATTGTATGTAGGAGCGAGCGTGGAGGTAGGTTATGGTTTTTATACTATTCGTAGTAAAGTAAAACACTCTTACAGGAATGATAGTATTGGGTATATTGTCAACCTTCTATAGCTTAATTGTGATTGTAGTGAATGGTGTTATACAATTGTGAATAAAAAGAGAGATAAGCTATTGAATTCCAAATATGATAACCCCTTGTTAAGGATGAATGCTTCGTAAAAGAAGGGCCTGATGAAACTAAAAGTATGGGGTGATGAGCCTTGGTAAAAAGAAGGTTGATGAATTAATAAGAATGAGATTAGTGGAGCGGGAGTGTACAAGCCGACACGTAGTATAGGGGGACGGGGTGTAACAGAACCGACCACGTTTAGATTTGCGGGATCGGGGTACGAACCGACACGTAGAATTAGGGGATTGGGGGTAACGAACCGAAAGAGAATCGGGGATCGGGTTCACTAAACCGACACGTAGAAATAGGGGATCGGGTGTCAGAACCGAATGTAGGAATTAGGGGATCAGGTGGTCCACGTACCGACACAAGTTAGTCGGAGCGGAGGAGTGTCCGTACCGACACAAGAGGAATAAAGATAATGAATCTGAAAGATGTTAATATTACAAATCTAATGAACTAATCCCAAATGAGGATGGTATTGAGGCTTGAGTCCTCATGCGTGACTGCGGCCGGTGGGTTACTTATAAATGAATTATCGAACTTGTTGTTGCTACATGTTGAGTATTATCGTTGATTATGGATATTATCTGATATATACTGTTTTCTATGTTTGAGTTGGACGATGATACCCTCTCAGTACCCGTGTGTTGTCACTGACCTCTACTTGTAGTTTGTTTTCTTGTTAATTTGTGGAGTCAGCAAACTTACGTCGTTTCAACGTAACCGCAACTCTAGCCAGCTTCATTACACCGGATTACAGGGTGACCTAACGATTCTAGAGTGGGACGGATCTTCTTACTCATGTCTTGATGACTTGAGTTCCGGATGGACTAGATTTTGTTATTTTTAGATCTAGAATATGCTATTATTTTAGTACTTTGTCATAGATGTGCTTGTAGTGATGATCCAGATTTGGGGAATTAATAGATGTTGATTGAAGAAGTTATTGAATTGTTTTATTAACGAGTTTAAGTCTTCCGAATTACGTTATGTTGGATTATATTGAAATTCAGGGTTAGAATTGTTTGGTTCGCTCAAAAAAAAAAAAAAATTGAAAGGAGGGTAATGTGTGTGTCCCAGTCGCGGCCCATTTTGGGTTGTGACAGTAAGGTAGGAAATGATCGATTGTGTTGAGTATGAAACATTTGAAAAGGCTTTAAAATAACTTGATTAGTAAATTTTATTACTTTTGATTGTTATACCTAAAGGGGTTTTTTACGTAATGTCTTGGTATAGAGGATAAGGTAGAAATATTATGGGTTTTTGATCAAATGACAAGATCGGTAAGCAAGTAATCGAAAGGGAAAAGAGTCTGGTGTATTGAAAAGTTCAAGGTATTTGAAATTTGTGTCATAAAAAGAAATATTAATTAAAAAAAGTGAAGGAATAAGACCTTTTGTATAAATCCTTGGTTTGTAAATGAAAGATTTATTAATTTTTGACTATGAGTTTAGATATGACTGAGATATGTGAACTTGTTCGACACTAACTTGCTTATAGTTTATCAGTGACTTTATGAAGATTATATTTTTGTTTGGGTGACAAACAATCCAAGTGGAAGATTCTGCATTATTATGTGAAGCTAGATTTTTCAAATTTTGGTAGGTGGCTATTGAATGCACAAAAATATTATTGAGATTTGAGGGGATTGAAAACTATTCATTTATGATCACTACACTAGGACTATTATGATGGTATACATAAGCGTTTGATGGTGAGTAGAGGTTATGAGATTATAGTATTATAGGAGTAGTGGAGGGACTAAGAATGTTCTAGAGGCGAATGATTATTTACAATTGAAATTAGTAGTTGTAATATTGTAGTAAAAGTTTGTGTGAGGTTGACTTTGGGTGTGATTCAATGTTGTACCTCAAATGGAAAGTACTATTAGTTTGGAATTAGTTCTATCAGTTGTAAGTGTGATTCGTATCTATCATGGGATTCTTAAAAGGAAAGTTAAGAAACAATAGTTCGAAATCTTGGAGACTATAACGTGTTTGCTAAGAACACCTTGATACTAGTGACAGTGTGAAAATAAGGAAAATGGTTGGTGAGGTTATGATACTTGTTAGTATTAAGAGTGTGGGTTTGGTGGAGTACTGTGAGAAGTATGCAGGGTTTGGTAAATCCAGTATATGTAAAATTGTAATGGAGATCAGACTGGTTAATTTTGGGTGGCAAAAAAAAATTAAAATTGAGGGATGTAATCAGATGAATGAAAATATTGATAAGGGCATTATGGAGAAAGTATCTATTATTGTTTGACTTTGATTCCGTATATTCTTATGTTGACCACCTACTTCGTTGCTCTCGACAGGATTTGGGAGTTTATGATTCATGCATATGGTCAACGTTCGGTTTGTGTGTTTACTTATGGGGGAATCCTAGGGGTGGATGGGATGTACAATTCATGATGTAATCTTGAGAGAGTAGGAATCTGATAAAAGTGGTAATTTCATTTATGATAAATGTAGATATTCGAATATGTATTTAGAACACACTTGCTTTTAAGAACTTATGTAAGAGAGCTACTATGAAGAGTTACAATTCTCTAAGAGAGTAGTTAGAGGTTCTATATTTAGAAGTGTTATCGTAAAGTTGGGTGATTTATTTCATTTTCTTCTGTGGTTAGATAAGTTTGATTTCCCATGAGGGTACCCAATGTATAAAGACAGATTGTTATAACTGAGAGCGTGAAAAGATTGGATGTGAAAACACATATATGATAAATATGGGATATGTGTGGCATATAGTGTTATGGTAGTTGATTAAGGCTTCACTTATGATTGTAGTCGTAATTGATTCTGATGGTAACTTGGTTATCGAGGGAAGAAAATATTCGCCATGATAACGGTGTTTGTAAGGGTCCAGCGAAATTCAGTTAAGATTCGGTTCATGGGTTATTCTGTGGCTTACTAATAACTCTTGATTTATAGACCTTCCAAAGTTTAATTTTATAGTTTAATTATTAGTATAGAACTTTGATGGATTGGTCTTAAGGACGATCTCAGTTAGAAAGATTAACACCGGCTGATACCTCATAACTTAGACTTTTGGTAAGCCAGTTATTCTTCCTTATTCTTTCTTATGTTCGAGGATGAACATGATTTTTGTTGGTGGATAATGTAATGAACCGGAAAGTCAATTTTAATTTTTTTTGTAAGATTACCATTTCATCCCTCCCGATAGTTTTTCTAAGTAACTTATAATTAGTAAGTGAAGTTGGTTTGAGAATTTTAAACTATTCTTTTAACTATAGTTAACTAGTTGTTGGGTAATTGTAAATAAATGACTTAATCGATAGTTAATGGGCTAAAGTGTTTATTTATTTAAGACCCTATAATATTTGTCTCATATATAATAAAATAACAAAAATTTTTTTTAGTAATATTAATAGGCACTGATAATTTACTTGACCTAATAAGAAAACAAACATTAGGGTTACGTTAAAGATTTTTTTAGGTTCATAATTACCAAAAAAAAAAGGGGGGATAAAGGGGTAAGGACTTGCGGCATCGACGGCGGCTTAGGTCGCGAACTTAAAATAAAAATTCAATCCATTAAATGTGTATTATAATTTCTAGGATATGAACAAATTAGGTATTGATTTTAGAGGAAATATAATATTATATTGTTGGCGAAGAGCAAAGTGAATTAATTGTTGTTGTTACTGTGACATGTATTACTCTTTTTGTGTCAGATTAAGGGTTAAACATGACAATGCAATTTAAGGACAATCATAAACCAATAATTATGTGGTGAGGGAGGAATATAGACTAATAGTATCACATTGTGTCAGGTAACTGGGCATTCTTCGTGATGACATTAATTGTCTATTATTAGATAAATATTGGATAATTATTTTATAATAAAATAAAAGGTGATTGTATAGTGTTTGAAGTATGGATGGATAGTTGTTTTCTGTAGCGATTTAAGCTACTGATTCTCATTTTCTTAGGGTCCCTTCTTTTCAGTGTATCAATGACGATTCCTGATTTCATTAACTTTTAGTTGAGAAAATCAAGACTTACTTAGAATTGAAATTGGAATAATATGCTATATTAACTTGCTTATAAATTGAGTGGAGTTTTTGGGTCTAGGCTGACATGGGATATGGTCGTGTTTTTAGTTTTAAAATCTTATTGTGAATATGTACTTGAATAGATTGCATTGATTTGAAATCTTAACAAAAAGGGAAGGCTCAAGTCTCAGAGTGACTGTTCGATTGTTTGAGGCAAGTGAATTTGTAAACCCTTATTAAGTGTGTGGAATTCTTGTATATCCTAGTGGTATATGTTTGGGAATTTTAGGTTGACTTGTATTGGTGGGATAAGACGAGTGTCATCATGTCCATTTTTTGGCTGTAACATAGTATGTGTTTACGAGAATATCCTTTCAACAATACGACAACATCATCATCATTGGTACTTTACTCAAAGCACCCTTAAAATATTTGCCTAGATTTCATTAGAAAATGCATATAATTTCTAAAAAAACCATATTTTACCTGGAGGTCCAAAAACTCACTTTAAATTTAAATAATAGAAGAAAAAAATAGGTTAGATATGGATTTAATCAAAATTCATGACAATATTGCGGATACATGCTGAATTTTCCATAAATAAAAACTCTTATTTACAATCAACATGATCAAAACGTGAAAAATGGGGAATGTGTTCATGGTTAATCATTAGAAAACCATCATATTCAAGCAATTACTGAATAAGATATCATAACTCAATTATTTAAATCAACATTGAACAGAACCTATGACAATTGAAGAAAACCTTAACTCAATTAGGGATTTCTAACTTTGAAAATAGAGAAATTTGGTAACTCTGTGGATGAAAGGAATCAAATGGTGAAACTATCATATCTCAAATCCCAATGCTTAAATTCGTGGAGAATTGAGGCTTGACATTGATCCTAGAATTCATCCCTTTCTTCTCTTTAGTTTTCAGAGAGAGAATATTTGAGAGGAAGAAATGTGGGGATTCTTTGGTTTTTTGAATTTATAAAGACTTGAATTGGTGAGTTTTGGAGTTAAAATGACCTATATAGGGGTCCTAGGATTGGGTAAGACAACATAGCTTTAACATAATTAAAACGGGAAAATCCATTTAACGCCAACTAACAGTGGATTGCTTCACCACCAATGTGGGGCTCCAAAAGCCATGGTCCCTACCACGAGTGGTGGTGGCCTCTATGGTCTTGGGCTACTGGATAGGTTTCCGCCCCCTTAAAAACTAAGTTAGGACCACGACCCCTCCCATGATCGTGATGGCTTACATAATATATCTAGTGGCTCGTGGGAAGGGTCCTCTTTTGGGTGCAGTGTAGCCTAGACACTACCTAGAAATTAAGGGAACCTCACAAAAACTCGTGGTCCTTACCACGAAACGTCATTGTGGTCGTGGGAAGGTAGGCAGTGCTTGGTGAAGGCTAGGATGCCCAAGCTCCCTTCTGGGCCTGGACCTACTTTGCGAGCTTATTATG
This sequence comes from Solanum habrochaites, assembly GCA_027704765.1. Lineage (NCBI taxonomy): Eukaryota > Viridiplantae > Streptophyta > Magnoliopsida > Solanales > Solanaceae > Solanum > Solanum habrochaites. Next base: position 6,578,909 of record JAKWJA010002495.1, on the reverse strand, counting down.
GAGATTGTTGAGATAGATATTGTCATCTCACGGTGCTTCTACTCCAATTTATGATCATTGTCCTACTGTAGAGATAACATCCATCTGGAGCTTGTTATTCATTTCAAATAATTGAAGAACATTAGAGGATAACTCCGTAAACGGAATTTACAAGTAATTGGGAATTTAGTTAATTGACTTATTATTCAGATTGGTAATTATTTGTTTAATGTTTAATTTTATTTTATTTCCGTACTTTGTCTTAATGGTTGAGTTTTACGCTGACTAGTCTTGGTGAGATAAGACGAGTGACACCACATCTTAGGTCGTGACAATATCACAAGAGTTGATTACTTCTTTTAAATATAATGTCTACCAGAAATAACCTCTCAACACCACAAAATGTAGCTAAGGTCTGTGTACGTCCTACTCTTACAAGATCACACTTGGGATAACACTCGGTTTTTAGTCGTTGTCCTTAGTGTGGTTTAGAGGGCCTTTACATTTATGTAGATTCACCTATCCTTCCTTATATTAGCCGAAAAAAATCTAGATGTGGAGATTGTTTCACCATCTCTACCTAACTATATTATTTTGGACTTTTGGTTTGACTTTCTTAAATATTTCACTTGACATTAAAATTCAAGAATTTCCTTAACTTCTATAAGGGGTTAGTTTTCAGTGGGCCAGACCTTATATATGTATATCCAAACAATCGGTCCTTCTTTTATTGTTAACACATATCAAACCTTTTAAGATATATGATTAAATAGGATAAAGATATTCTTTTATGTTGTACCATATTATAATGTTCTTGGAGTTCCCTAATGAATACAGGTTGTATTTTTTATCCTCGGGTTAGTCAAATCCAATAAGAGTTGGCTGGATGGAGCGAGATCAAGATGCTCACCTCAAAAAGAAGGTTGCAGATGAAATGGAGTTTGCCGTACAGTGCTCTAAATGTTTCAAATGGCGGTACATACCTACAGAGGAGAGGTATGAAAAAATAAGGGAACACCTATTGGAATGTCCTTTCTACTGTGAAGATGCTCGTGAGTGGCGTCCTAGTATATCATGTGACGATATACCAGATATAACTCAGAAAGAAAAAAAACTATGGGCATTTGATAAGCCTAGTATTCCTCAGACTCCTTCGGGATGGAAACGAATTGTAAAAATAAGAACAAGAGGAACCATTTTTGCTGATGTGTAAGTCTTGCATTTTCTTCACTACCTAGAACAATTACACTAATGCACAAATATATATTTCATGGTTCTTTAATTTTTGTTGTCATGATTTTCAGGTATTATGATTCGCCTACTACAAAAGGATTACGTTCCATACCAGAAGTGGAAGGTAGTAGTTTTCAAGTTCATTAGATGTACAAACATGTTTCTTTTAATTCCCAAATCCTTTCTTGAGGTGGTATAAATTTTGAAGTATAATTTAAAATATGTACTTCATTTGTCTTTTATGTTTCTCCATATTGACTTATAATGGTATTTATTTCCAGGTACTTGAAGCAACATTCGGAGTATGCATCACAAGGCGTAAAGCTGGAAAAGTTTTCATTTAAGACCCCAAGATCTCTACAACAAGAATATTCTAAGAAGCGTAGTCCAACGCCGCCAACACCTTCAGATGATATAAATGGTGCTAATGCGGGTATGTCTATGTGTATGTGTATGTGAATTCTAATAACTTACTTGCCGTATGCCTGAAAAATATTTTTTTGTCCTTACAATTATAATCAGAGATATTCATGTCATTCATCCAATAGACAATGTATTTAGTAAAATTTAACATACGAAGATGATGAAAATAGGAGCATATTTGTTACTTGAGTGTGATTCTAGTTATATTTGAATCTTGCTTAGGACTTAAAAGCAACCGAAGAATCGGTGCCAAGTATTCTTAAATACAAGGTGGAAAATCTATCAGTGGTGTATCTTCTCATGCTATTGGGATCCAAACTGCATGAAGCAGTGAGATGAGGGATGCCATTTTAGAAGTTTGAGAAACTATTGGCATAAGAAGTCCGCAATACTATCTCTGGGAGGAGGAGAAATAAACGTTCAACCACCAGAACTAAAACGGCAACTACCAAACTCTATCACCACCCAAGTCTAAGAAGATGGGATGCAACCCCGAAAGCTAAACATAAGTAAATTCCTAAATATCTAGTCTGAGTTTAAAAATAATGGACTAAACAAGATGAAGGATCAATGGCAACCAAGAACTGGTTCACCCTCGAATCCGGTTTGGTCAATAGCCACCTAAAAATGCCCTATACTCAAAAAAAAAGAGCAAGTGCAATATTAGTACTCAAAACAACAGTATACTGATAGGGATCAGGCCGGGCTACTTCAGGAAGGTAATATAAAGCAACATCGTGTTTCCAAATATGTGGTCGGAAAGGTTTACCCCGAGTCCATTATATATGTTGATATGTGACCACCCATCCAGTCAGCAAAATCACCCCATTAAAAATAGTGTTCATAGTACCACAGTCAAGCAGCAACAAGTTCATGGCAGGTAATTCTTCAATGCCACAATTCATTTCTCTTAGATTCGGTCCTGTCTCCCTATCCACATACACCAAAATGCATACACTAAAGCAATTAACAAGCATATATAACAAACAAGAAGTCGAAAACATCACTTACTTGAAACCAGCTGATGAATATCCTGAGGACACTTGAGTCTTCCCATTTCCGAAGTCTTTCAGCTTGTTTCTACATCTTAAAAACAAGTTAATTAACGGAAAGGATCAATAAACAAGGCTAATTACCCAAATTATCACAAATATACTAAGGCCAAACCCATGATCCTAATGTTCAATATGGCTTTTCCTATCATTAATCTTCGGGCAAAAAACCTACCCCAATGATAACTTACAAGGATTCTAAGTTCTAAGAATTGATTACGGGTTAGGGGAGGAATATCTTACCCTTTAGTGCTAGAAAGAAATCGGTTGGAATTGATAGAACGACCATGGGTTGTCCCTTCCTATTAAGAAGAAATTTGCTGAAAATAGCAAAAATTTTACGATTTACACGATTTAAGTCCGCGACGGTCCCACCACAGCGGGACCCCATCCCAGCCCAAAGCGTCCCCGCCTAGTGAAATAAACCCTGCCCCAGGGCTTGCCCCAACGATTAGAAACTCGGAATTTGAGTTCCAAGATCCCATTTTAACAACACACCTTCAAAACATGGACGTTCAAGCTACCCTTCACGTCAAAATTAGTTTCAGATTGGTTCTACTTGCCCCGAATTCAATTTTTCTAACCCATCGAGAAATTTAACATATTTGGATATTCACTCACGTGATCAAACTATTAATTAAATCCCCCCATCATTAACGAATTATCTAGACATATTTGACTCAAAAAATTTGTCCAATTACTAGCTAGGCTAGAATTTCCAATGGTGGTAACTTCTCAGAAGGTTTTTTTTTGCCCAAATTCCTTCCCTATTAGATTTACATAATGACAAAACACATTACGAGGTGGAACAATTCTTAGACGACTTCTTAGATGACTAGGAAATAGTGAGGTGTGGAAGCTCTAACTAAAACTGATAAGTGGGTTCCCAGGAAACATTGATGGACCATCCAGAATAATAATAAATTATTAATTGTTGGATTGAAGGAGAGACATGAAAAGTCAAAAACGATAGTGCAGCTCAATAATTCCAACATTTGGTACATAGTGGACCATAGAAAAGAAAACGGAACCGGGATGAGGATTAGATGAAGAGATTAAGTAGTGTATTAATAGGAGCATTAGAAGAAATCTGATATTTATTTTTCTTTCTAACGACTTCTTTTTGAAGGTAACCAGCCATATCCCTCAATGTGGGAATACCGAGAATATTACCAACTCAAATGCTATTGAGAGAAAGGAAAAAGAATAAATATTCATCATTTAGGAACTACTTTTTATCGCCCCTCTAGCTATATATAATATACATAACACTGTATAGGAATCATTTGGATTATAAGTTTGACATATCTACTATGGCTCTAAATATCTTGCTGACATAGCATGTTGTGTAAAGATTTTGGCGAACGGGCTGAAGCTTTGAGCGGCCCGAGCCTGACCGGCTCGTGACGGGCAGTACAGCCGGGCGCCCGCCTGTGGGCACGTGCCGCCACCCCCCCGCCGCCCGCGGCCAGGGCCAGGCAGGTGGAGGTCAGAGCGACGTCGCCATTAGTACTCCAAGAAAGTCGGTCGCGCTCGGATGTGAGAGAAATAGCCTTGCCTTTTCTTAGTGTGAACCTGATGAGCCCCAATAACATGTACAGGATGGTTGGATCTTCGAAGAGATCTAGACTCATGGGATCTCTTTTCTGTGAGCTCATGTCTATGATGCCCGAAGCAAAAAAATATGGTTTCTAATGACTATATATATACATATATATATATATATATAGATATTGAGGATTTATGAGTCATTCAAAAAACTTATTTCATGTGTTTAAGTTTAGCTGAAAAACGCAAAAATATTGTCCTAAGATAGAAGGATTGTTTTTGTTGTTGAAGAATAGTGGTATTGCTGAAAATTTGATACTAGCTAATTATGGTTATGTATGTTTGCATCAGTACTTGAATACATTGTATAATTTTCATACTCAATACCCCTTCACATAGATTAATTTCTCCCCTTTCTGCTTTTGATTATTATACGTGCATCTTTTTCATAGTAAAAGTTTACTCGCTTATACATGTAAGTCATGTGTTTGAATATACAATTATTTCACTTAACCATGCACGTTAAATAACATGTGCATATTTTTATTTCATTAAGGGTGTGTTTGGTATGAAAGAAAAGAAACATTTTTCAAGTTTTTTCATATTGGTGGGGACACAAGTTTTTGACAAAATGTTTTTCAAATCAAACTCTTTTCTTTAAAATTAAGGAAAATTACTTCCCTTCAAAAGCTAAGGCAAACGTTTTCAAAACAGCTCTGTTCAAATTCAAATTACATTTTTTTTAAAAAAACATCAATTTCAAAAAAAAAAAATTCAATTTCAAAATTTATTTGTCACTCAGACCTCACCCAACCCCACCCAACCCCCAAAAAAATGTTTTTAAAAAATATTCAACCCCCTCCCCCCCCCCCAAAAAAAAAAAAAAGGAGACAGTTACCCTTGACCCCGCCCCTTCTCCGAAAAAAATTAAGTTGTTTAAAAAATATTTTCGAATTTCAAATTTTTATTTTGAGGTGAAGGTCCCCCTAGACGATCCATTTTCCCAAACACCCACCTCCAAAAGAGAAATTTTCTTAGTTTTTAAAAAGATAGTCACTTCAAATTTTTGTTATTAACCCTACCCCCCCCCCCACCCACGGCCGGACAGGCCCCCCACCCAAAAAAAAATTTATAAAAATATTTTCAACTTAAATTTTAATTATTTCACCCCTACCCCAGCCCACCTACCCCTCCCCACAAAAATAATTTTTTCATTAAAAAATATTTTCAATTTCCATTTATTTTGTACTCTACAGTTAAAAATAAAAGATTATTTTTAAAAATATTTTTATTCATAAATAAACACAAAAAAAAATCATTTCCTAAAATATTTTTAATGACCAACCAAAAATGAGAAAATAAGTTCTAAATCTATGTGTTTGTCCAGGACACCATTCGTCCTACCAAACACACCCCACCCTCAAATCACTTGGACAGGAAGTTGTATTGGCCTGGCAGGGGCTGCTTGACAGTGTTAAAAATAAGACATGTGTTTGGCCCCCAAATTTAAGGGAATAGTTATAAGTTTTTTTTTTAAAAGTAAATATTAAATACTATTTGTAGAAAAATTAAATTTTCATTAGAAATGAAGAAATCTGACATATTTTGAGTGATATATCTCATGAAAAATAATTTAAAATTATAAGTGTTATATTATCAATTGAAAACTAGAAAAAATTACTTATATAATATTCATCGACAATTTAAGTTTAAGGACCCATTTGAGCTGCCCAGTGGTTTGGAGTGAAATCTGAATAAGTATGGTTTTGCCATGTTTTAAAACTGATCCTAGCTAAACTATGCAAAATTTGCTTACTGCTGAGGTAAATCTTTAAGAGTAGCCTATAATTAATATAATAGTGTGTGCTTTCTTCACATATTATATAAAATTAGTATATGTACTCATGTGTTATGCGGATATTTTAAAATACAATAATTTTTAAACTTAGAAGTAACTATTACAAATTTTTTATTTGAGCAAAATAGTGCATGTGTAATCATATATCAAGTTTTAATTTAATAATATACATTTAATGCTAACAAAATTTTACCTTAATTTATGTGCAATGAATGTATGTTCTTCAAAAACACCAAATTTATCCTTAATAAACTTTCCTTCTTTAACAACAATGAAGATTAAACGGTGTTTCAGATGTTTGAGGGATATTGTATCTGTTAAGTAAATTATTAAATTCATGATCATCTAAATGCAAGTATTTACTATTGGTTTTACTGTAGCTCTAAATATTAAATATAATTTACAAAATATGTTACAAAATTTTCAAGACACAAACTCTATCTCGTTTAATCTCAAAATAAGATAATTTGTTATTAATTAATACAATTATAAAATAAGAATGCACCCCAAAGGTTATTGAATTGAGTGCCACATAAAAAATAAAATTATCAAAAAAATTATATTAGATTCAATAAGAATAAAATTATTTTAAATGCAAAAAAAAAAATTGAAAGGATGAAAAATATGGATCATTTTCACCCTTTGATTTATTACAAGTCTCTTCTTTTTATTTTATGGATAGTCTTTCTAAATATGTGTGGATTTTATTATTTAATTAATAAGTAGAACTTAACAATGACAAATAATTTTTAGAATTTAGTTTCAAAAACTTGCTCAAATATTTCTTAGAATTAGAAATAGTAATATATTAGGTTGTAATATAATAATTATTTATAAAATTATAAGTTATAAGATAAGCACATTAACATGATATTATGAAGTATTACGATAATGCTTTATGACAGTTCACTTTAACAATTAATTAAAAAATTTAAATATAATAATATTAATTATTATATTGAAAGAGACAATCAATTGAAAATAAGATAATTGAATGTTTGCAATGTGGTACTTTTCATTATTGTATAACTTCAATGCTCCATTGCTATTAATGATGAGTTCACAATGAGTAGAAATATTGTAACGAAATATGTACGCATTTAAAAAATTATTAATGATCACCTATTTGCATTATAAATATACAATAGATAACTTTTTTAAAATGATTTGAATATACTACATATTAATTAGAATAGTATAAATAACAGGAAAAATTATTAATATTAATAGAAGAATATATAGCTTTTGAGTAGTTGTTTAGATTCAATCCCCCCTAAAACGAAAACTAATATATACACAATGTACAGTCCGTTTAATGTGTTTCTGATGACTTGTCAAATGAAACCATTGAAACAAGTTAAATAATTGAAAAATTCTTTTGCCCAAAATGATAAAAAATATATTTCATATATGTTTTTTTTATTTTTTAACAAAATATTTTTACCTTTTTATTTAATATTTTAAATAAAAAGTGATAAATTATCGAAGTTTCCAAAGAATATGTGTTGCCCACAAAAGTGAATAATAGGAAAAATGTTTTGGTCAAAAAGTTTAGCTAAACTGATAAAATAATATATTTCACACAATGTTATTTTATCTTTTTGAATACTTTTACCCTTTTAACTTTAATACATTTAAATAAAATAAAGAAAATGTCAATTTATTATAAAATAAAAAGGTTGTTATAGATTTTTTTAAATAATATTGTGTTGCCCACAAAATTTTAATTAATTACCCACAAAATAAAAGTAAAATTTGTAAAAAGTAACTGTTTGGAAGGTACAACTAAATTTAAAGCATTATCTAAAAAGGTAAAAAAACTTTAAAGCATTATCTAAAAAATTCCAGTTTTTTTAATGTCATAATACTTATATCACGTTATTTGTAAAAACAGTTATAAATTAAATTACATTAATTTTAAAACTCATTTTATATTTATATTTTGTTTTACAATTTTTATATTTTATTTAAATGTAATTATAATTAATTAATATTAATTTTAGTGTTTAATTATTACAGCAATTCTAGAAATTATATCAACCAACAATGCGTTTAAAGGCAAATTAGGTCGATTTTCTAAGATTTCAAATAAATAATAACATTTTTTTATTGTTTTTTAACAAACATCAAAAGTCCACAAGCGTAAAAAAAATGCTTTTTTTTAAATAATAAAAATTAAAAGAAGTAGAGGTGAATGGGACAATGGGGTTTTTTTTCTATATCATCACATATAAAATCTACTTTTAAGAAAAAAATTGAAAAAGTTCTTACCAAATTCTGCAGGGAAAAGAAAATGATGAATTTAAAGTGAATAACAAATATAATTTTTTTCACTTCAATTGAGACTTTGTAAAAATGAAATATCATTGAACTTTATTATAATCAAACTAAACAAATCAAATTATTTATATGTATACAATAAAAGCATATTTAACTGTCAAGCAGGAAAAATTAATGTAGTAATATTGATTTATATAGTTTTTTTAGGTTTCAGTTATATATCAAATAGAATATCAATATCTTAATTCCCAAAGAAAATGCTAATTAAAAATCAACTATAAAAACATGTTAGTATCACTTATTGAATAAGAAATCAAACGAAAAAAATAATAAAAGTTAAAAACAACAAGATTAACAAAGATAATAAAATATTCATCAAAAGAATTCGTTCACAGTCTGATAGAAAAAAATCAAATGAATTAAATAAATTAAAAGAAAAATCACCACAACACATTAGATTATAAATCTCTAAAACTATCAGTCAGTATATCAGGAAATTTTCATGTTTTGATGAATAATCATTTTCTTCTCCTTCTTTTTCTCCTTCTCCTTCTTATTCTTTTACAATTATTTATACGATTTTTCTTATAGCATCAAATAATATACATATATGCCCCCGAATAAAAGAAGAATTGAAACACAAATAGCATTACACAATTGAATAAGAATAGATCCATTAATTTTCTTAGTTGAATTTAACTATGTATATATAGAAAATCTAGATAATGGTAGAGCAGGTTTTACATAACATTTAAATTAAATTCAAAAAGTAACTAATGTGTCAAACTTTTCTTTGTATCGAATTTAAAACTTAATTAATACTTAAATTATTTAATTAATGTGATTGGGTAACTGTTATTTTCTCTTGATGCTACAATCTAAAGAAAGTGCAAATACTTATGTATGACACATATTCGAAAAATGAAGTAATAATTCTATAACATATCACTAAACCAAATTAATGTTATTTACTTTACATTGCGTACCTTTAATATTTCGTTTAAAAAAAAATCAAATTAAGCGAGAAGTCAAATAAACATTATTAACTTATAACAATTAAATCATTAAATATTATTAAAAAAAAACCAACATTCATTCCCTCCGGCTCCTATTGATCTTTTTAAGAAATGGATCTCAACCAAAATGGTTTCTCTTGACAGCCTTTTCTTTCAAAAGGAAATGCCAGAAAAAAATAATCAAAAGCAATGAATGATAATTTAATACAATCCATTGTATTTACCTTTTCCTGATCCAGAAGGTGGTTTATTTTTATTTTTTTTTGCTCGTCTACTTTTATGCACAACAATGAATTGTGTTGTGTGTTTTTGTTAAAAGGATTTATAAATTGATCATGTATTATTTTTTAATATACAGTTAGTTAGTTGCAAGTTAGTTAGAAAATAGGAATAATGTTAGTTAGAATATTAGCTGTCATTAATACTTAAAACTGTTTGTATATATATGTAGGATGAAAACACACAGATTCAATACACACAATTTTTTCAATTCTTCTTCAATTCTCTCTTCCGTCTTCTTCTATCTTCTTAAGCTCCATTAATGGAGTTTCTTCACATGGTATCAGAGCCCAGGAGAGTTTGAATTTCTGTTTTTAACTCTTCATAGTCTTGAGAAAAGATCGAGGAGATTCTTGGATTGAAGATTTAGTTTTGTTCCATAGAAATTGGATATTGTTAATTGTTCAAAATCAATCGATAATGCCTTCAACTACAAATGGAGCTTCAAGCGAAGTTCAACAACAACTTCCAGTTGCAGCTCCAGGGCCAATCGATCACAATCATCCTCTCTTTATACATCCTTCAGATACTCAAAGTTCTGTTCTGATTTCAATTGAATTACTAGGTTCTGAAAATTATTCTTTGTGGAGCAAATCTTTGAAACTTGTGTTACTTGAAAAAAACAAGCTAGGATTTCTACTAGGAACTTGTAAAAAGGAGATGTATTCTGAGTCTTTACATGATCTATGCAATTGTTCTAGGGTGGATCATGAATACTGTGTCGAAAAGCTTGATTAGTACAATAATCTATGGATCTGATGCTCATACAGTATGGGAAGATCTACGTGGAAGATTTGATAAAGTCAATGCATCTAGGGCCTTTTATCTTCACAAAGAGATAGTCACTCTGTTACAAGGAACTTCTTCTGTGTCAATTTATTTTTCAAGATTGAGAGAATTGTGGGATGAAGCTGAAACATTGATTCCTTGTCCTTCCTGTGCTTGTCCCGAATCTAAGCAATACATAGAGCATTTACAGTTTCAAAAATTATGGTAATTTCTTATGGGACTTAATGAGTCTTATGCTCATGCAAGAATTCAAGTTCTTATGCAGATTCAAGTTCCAAATGTAAATCAGGCTTATGCTATGATTATTAGTGTTGAGAGTCAAAGAATTCATGGTGCAGGAAATACATTATCCTATGTAGAAGGTTTATCTGAAACATCACAGATGAGTAATAGAATGCCTCTTGGTTCATAATCTGGAAATGGTGGATACTATAATAATAGTAATGGAGCTTCCTCAAAAACAAGAAGAGGATTTTCTAATTTTCATAATAGTGGATATAGAAAATCGAGGCTAACGGAGAATGGAAGAAACTGTAAGTTACTCTGCAGGAAAATCACAACTCTACTGTGAATTCGTCACTATAAATGGTCTACAAAAGAACCTGTTACAACTTTCATAGTTACTAAAAAAAAAGGAGGAATTCTTCTGATGCAAAGAATACTCAGCGTGGCAGTGAAGTTCCGGGAGTGTTGATTCATCTTTAGGTATCAATAATAGAGCAATGAGTCACCACTGTACTACTTCGCAGGACAGGTAGTCAATATTCACTAAGAGGGTTAATATTCATGAGAGTTTGCATGATGTTTGAGAAAAGGAAAGAGAAAGAGGTGGAATTACAATGGCAAATGTCGTACTGCAGGTGTATAGGGACATCAGGATTAATTTAAAAGTCTAATGCTTGATATAGTCACATGCCTAATGCTAAATATACTGGTGCCTTCCAATCATTATGGTACACAACTTTAGCTTAATGAGTCAGTCCAGCCAAATCTTGAGTTGTTCAGCAGGTAGTGAAGTAAATTTACCTACTGGTGATCAAGTGTCATTAGTCAGCTATGTGAGATCATGGTGCTTAAAGACAAACTAGTAAAGGTTGTGTTGTTTGTTCTAGAATTCAAGTATAATCTCCTGTCAGTATCACAACTAACAAAACAATTAGAGTGTGTTGTTGTGTTTTTTCCTGATTTTTGCATTTTTTAGGATCTCTTCACAGGGAGGGTCCTGGGGATTGGTAATGAGAATCAAGGGTTGTATATCCTCAATACTGATGTCACAACAAGGCTTTCGAATGGTCAAATTTCTTTTGAAGAGTGTACAAATGAAGTTGCATGTAAAAGGACTATACCTATTAGTTTTAATTCTACTGTTAGTTCTATAAGTAGCCTATGGAACAAAAGACTTGGGCATGCTCCTCTAAAAGTTCTAAGTAAAATAAAGGAGTTAAACATTGTACCTATACATGATCATAGCTGTTCTATATGTCCAATTGCCAAGCAATCAAGACTGCCTTTTCCTACTAGTATCTCTAATTCAGTTTCAGTTTTTGATATTATACATGATGATGTATAGGGGCCTTACTAACTATGATGGCAAAAGATATTTTTAACACTTGTGGATGATATGTCCAGGTATACTTGGATTTTTTTACTACACACTAAATAAGATACTGTGGTAGTTTTAAAAGAGTTTGTGAGCTTGGTAAGAAATCAGTTTGGTCTAGGCATAAAATGTATAAGAACAGATAATGGAACATAGTGTTTTAATACTCAAGTTGATGATCTATTCAAGGCAAATGGGGTTGTACATCAGAGTTCGTGTGTGTATACTGCTCAACAGAATGGAGTGGTTGAGAGAAAGCATAGGTCTATTCTTGACATGGCTAGAGCACTCAGGTTTCAGGCTGGTGTACCTCTAAAGTTTTGGGGGTTTTGTGTTACTACAGTTGTATATATATTGAATAGTTTACCTACTGTGTTGTTACAGGGACGTAGTTCTTTTGAAAAATTGTTTGGACAAGTACCTAGTCTTCAGCATCTTAGAGTGTTTGGAAGTCTATGCTATGCTACAGATCCTAAAACTCTAGACAAGTTTGCACCTAGAGCTGTTCCAGCTGTGCATATGGGGTACTCAATGACTAAGAAAGGTTATATTCTGTATAATTTGACTTGCAAATCATTTTTTATAAGCAGAGATACTGTGTTTAAAGGCGAAGATACCATTTCACCTTTCAAGGTCTTCAAATCATTCCAGCTCATTTGTTTCATCCAGAACTTCATGATAGTTCCATTCACTTGTGTACAGTAGTAAAGGTCTGGATACATTCTATGTTCAGTTTATGATAGGAATCCTCATTTCTGTTCCTAGTTCTATGAACTTCTTCTGAGCTTACTGTACGTGGTTTTCTTCCTCAAAAGATCTCGAGACATCTAAGCCACCTATATGGTTGGATTCATATGTGACTCATAGGACAAAAAAAGCATGTTAATCCTATATCATAGATATTTTCTTATTCTAAACTAGCTCTAGTATAGAGCGCTCCTGCTACTATTCTACGGATGTCTCTGAACCTCATACGCATATAGAGAAGCCGTAAAGATTCTCATTGGGTGATGCTAAGTGAGAGTGAGATGTACTGTTACTTGAAGAGAAAGATAAATAATACATGGTTTGTGTGTTACCTCTTCCTAAACAAAGGTTCCTAGTGGCTGTTGTAAGTGTGAGTATTTTATTTAAAGTTAAGTATAAAGCGACTCAGAGAGGTGTGATGATAATATAAGGCCAGGTGTTAGAGAAAAATTATACAAATCAACGAAAAAAGGTTAGACTTTTAATGCGACTTGCACCAGTAGCTAATAAAATGGTACTAAGTAAGAGCAATATACGGCTAGGGCATTCCTAATGGGAGGTTGGTTTATATTTCAAATTGGGATGTTCACGAAATGGATTTCATTCAAGGAGAGTGTCTATCCTGAAGAAGTCATACGCAAATTCCTGAGGGTTGTTGAAGACCGGGGGGGACGAAAAAAACTTTGTTGGTGCAAGACTACATAAGTCCTTAGTAGGGCTTAAAGCAGAGGCAACCCAAGGCACAATGAGAAACTTAAGTTAAAGACAGAAGGCATTGTGTGAATATAGGGGTAATTTTAAAGTGTAACTCATTATGATATACTCATTTTACTAATAGAATTAGGTAAAAAACTCTAGTTAATTCTGGTATATGTTGATGATCTCCTGTCATTACGGGCGAGCAGTTTGCCAGCATTACAACAAATAAGAAAGGGAGTACAACATAAGGTCAAGATGAGAACGCTCTTGGTGAGCTTAAATATTTTCTGGAATTGGAATTCTCTAGATTACAGAAGGCTATCACTGATGGAATGTCGAACAAAGGAAAGTGCGCGAGATGCTCACGGACGTTGGGTCTGAAGGGGTGGGGGGTTAAGGAGGTTGTAAGCCTTCCTTACTTCATGGAGTTCCATAAGAAGTTAACATGCTACTATTTTTGTAGAATCAATGGAAGGAGGAAGGTTAATACAGAAAGACAGACCGCTCTGATGATTTGTGGAGAAATATTCGAGACTAATAGGAAAATTATCGAATACTTAAGAACAGGACTAGGCACCTGATATAGGCCTTTGTGCGTTCGAAGATCTCATCAATACATGACTCACCAAAATTATATCATATGGAAGCAACAGTTAGAGTAGTGAGGATATATAAAAGGAAGCAGGTCATGGTGTTTATGCAGAAACAAAGAAAAAAAGAAAATGGTTAGGCTTATTGTGTGACTTAGACTGGGGGGCTGTTGAGAACAAGAAGATCAGTAATTGGCTACATGACTCAAGCTAGGAGGGGGACGATTGGTACGTGAAGTCAAAGAACAAATCGACCAGTATCAAGAAGTTCCGCGCGCAAGCAGATTTCGAAGTATGGGTACTACAGTGGGGTGGACTAAAATAGTAAGTATGGGTTAAAAGGTCGCTATTTAAGAGACTGGGAATGAATATAAAGTTGCATGTGAAAGTATTTCTGTGATAAACAAAGTTGCATGCTTCAGATAGCAGCTAATAATACTTCCAGAAAGAACGAAGATTTTGACATAGTGGTCAACTTTATAAGAGAGAAGATACTTGAAGGACTTATCAGACACCATAATATAGGAACAAGAGAACAACAAGCAGGTTACTTACGAAAGGGCCCCTTGTGCCACGAAAACCTCAAAATGAAGCATGCTTGGAACAAGCTAGGAATGCAAACTGTATTGTTTCAATTCTTAGCTTGAGGGGGAGTGTAAAAGGATTTATAAATGATCTGTATTCTTTTTAGTATACAGTTTAGTTTAGTAGTTGCAAGTTAGTTTAGAAAATAGGACTAAGGGTAGTTAGAATATTATTGTCATTATACTTAAAACTGTGTGGATATATATGTAGATTGAAAACTCACAGATTCAGATACACACAGTTTCCCAATTCTTCTTCAATTCTCGTCTTGCAGTCTTATTCTAGCTTCTAAGCTGCATTAAGGGAGTTTCTTTTACAGTTTTCACTTTTTAATTGATGAAAAATAAACTTTCTCTTATGCAAAAGTGCTCTAAAATCGTCCTTAGTTTAAAATTTTAAATATTTAAATAATTTTATTGTAAAAAACTTTTAAAAGGCAGATAACGCAATACTTATATTATTATTATTAGTATATTCTTATTTTTTGTGACTTATTTATTTATTATTATTATTATTATTATTATTATGAATGATTATATTGCAACCCCACCAAACGAGACCCACTCGCATCACAAATTTACTAAAAAAAAAATCAGGAAATCATGACAATTGTTTTTAAATTTTTGAAAGAATTGTTCTCTTAAAAGATTTTTAAAGGAAATAATGATTTCATCTTGTAGAATAATTTTTATGGTAAGTTTGATAGAATGATTTTAAAAAAGAAATATTCAAAATTGAGTTATTTTATTAATATAAAATAAATTTATTATCTTGACAACATAATTTCACAAAGTTTGATGACCTTTTAATTTGAGATATTTATTCAAAAATTAGGAGAAATTTAACGTTTTTGGAATTACAAGACTCCAAGAAAAAAATGTTTCAGTCCATAGATAATATAGAAAGCATTCATGATTTATATACATAAGACATGTGTCTTTATGATATGTGTGGAGTAAGCAAAATCCAAGTGGAGAGACACTAAGAACAGAGACAATTTTGAATGACGAAAACTGCCCTCCTATGATTAAAAAAATGGAACAAAAAACACACTGGTTGAGACTATGGACCCCCCCTTTTTTTTCTTTCTAATATAGTAGAAAGAGATGTGTCAAAAATAATTACGTACTTTAACTCGTTTCTTTCAAAATCGATACCATTCTAAAGCTTCATCAAAATATGAAAATATGAACTTATTGATGAAACACCAGAGAATTAGAAGATCATAGGTATTTATATGTGACTTCAGAAAAATGTGGATATTACTAATCAATAAATATATAGTACAATCAATATATAAAAGTTAAAAATAAGTAAAAAATATGAATATCTATTTCAATTTGTTGTGATGCCTACAAAGCGGAAGAACTTTTGTCAGTAATTCAAAGAACTAAACACCACCCAATACTTCAATGTTTTCATTTAAATTGTCCGTCTTAGACTTTTTTTCTGTCCTTAAATGAAGCTGAAAAGTAAAAAGACGACCAAGGAAAAACAAAATGTTGAAAAGGAATGGTCAAGTCATTTTGGAGATAAATTATATACAAAAAAAGTTTTTTAGGGACAATAAATATACATTAAGTTGACAGAAAAAAGGCGGTTATAGCATTTGGGTTATTGTTATTCTGCTTATTGGATCCAATATTGCTATAGGTGTCATCATCCAATAACATTTTCAAAAAAGATTAGTTTAGACGCACGTAATGTAAAGATATTTAATAATAATAAAGATAAAATATCGTAAATTAATTATCAATAAAGATTATTTTTTATATAGTGTGATTAGTCATTGATAGCAAACAAACTTATGTCATGACCAAAAATCATACATCAATACTACTGAGTTTGACGAAACAAATAAACTATATTAATTTACAATTTCGCTCTAGCCGAATAAATGTGTATCATTTTTCAATATTTGGAAATTAGTTATATTTATTGGAGAAAAATAAATAAATGACATATATGAGATGTGATATTAAGAATCCTTATAGGATTTATAAAATTTTCAAGTTATAACATTAGAATCCTTGTAATTCCTAACAAAGTTAAAATTTAAAAATCAAAACTAACAATGAGAAAATAAGAAAATCATAAATATTACTAATCGGAGAAAATCAAGGGATTGTATCTCTGTCTCTCTCTCTTTATACTAGGTACAGGTGCTCGTGCTAGCATGGGCCCAATATTTCAGTATTATTTTATTTTTAATTTATGAGATATATGTAGAATTTAGAAACTTGAATAAATTTAATATGATTTTTAGATATACAAGTAATTAATTATTTTTTGTATTGGCAATTACATTAAGAGGTTCGTTAAGTGTCTAGGGGTATTAAAAAAACCAAAAAAAAAACACAAACCACAAAAAAAAGGGCGGATGAGTTGAAATTGGAAATATTAAAATGAGTTTAATAGAAATCGAGTTGGGTCTTGACCCCCAAGTTTACATTGGGCTCAAATGAGCTAAAAATGGGTTGGGTCTTGACCCGCCAAATTTGACTCGATTAATCTCATAATTTACACGTATAGTTAACTTTTATAATCACATTTAAATTTTGCTCATGAATTTTTGTTACAAAGTAGTAACAAATGGATATATAAGGTCCATTAAAAGATGGTGTAAATTCGACATATTAATTCATACTTCATACAGGAGAACATATCTTAAGATAAACAGTTTTTTTTATAAAATTGGTAAATTGAAGATTGAATTGGGCACAATGAGAAAAGTCGATTCGAATGGATTAAGTTTGAATGATTTGCAGATGAACTGAATTCAAACTTATCTTGAGCCCCAACCTTAATATTTGGATGCAGAGTTATCTATGTTTGGGTTATTTTTTTACAACCTAAAAATGTCTATAATGAAAGTATTTCTCATTCAGTGGATTATTTGGCCACCCAAACTAGTTAACACAAGAATAAAAAAAATTACGACATTCGAAATAATAATGCAATAGACTAAAGCAGATGAATTGTAAAACTAAAAGTAACAGTTAAACAAATTATAATTTTTAAAAAAACCTCTTATACACTAATTTAAAATTTATATAGAAATAAAAACGGTATTTTTTTTTAAAAAGAATAATGTCTGAAAAACACGATGAAATAGGCAAGTCGGACGTGGACGTGATGTATCAGCGTGAAAATCTTGATACTTAAAAACTAAAAGTCCCAACTAAAAAGGATTCAAAGTTTTGAAAAATTTACACACTAATTAAGATTTAAAGTAGAACCAAAGAATATTTTTTTTGATTTTTTTGTTCGAAACACATGACGGAGGAATGTCAATTTTAAGAAGTACGCAGAGAGGATTTCCTAGTTTGAAATTCTACACTAATTTTCAATAAGTAGAACAAAAGAAATAAATTTTAATTTCAAAATATGTTGAAGCGACACGTACGACGGGCACAAAAAAGTCATACGCCGAAAAAATTCTATACTTTTGCAACACAAATAATAAAAGTAGATAAAAGAAATAAAATTATTTTTTTCGAAACATGATAAAGCAAGCACGTGACCATATAAAAGTTCGTTAGCTAAAAGGAGTCATTTAATTTCCAAATTTATACACTAATTAAGTTTTTTAAAAGTAATTATTTTTTTCAAGAACAAACTCGAAGCCGAGAATCGACTTGTCTGAATCAACATAACTGTCTCTTATATAATAAGATATGTGGCAACAAGCCACCAAATCAGGATTCCGTTTTTTGCACTATGATGTTTCAAATTTAGCCTTCCCTTTCATGAAAAGTTGTTATTTTTGATGAAAAAGTTGGACTTTAATGAAAATTTGATTTATAAAAAATTCTTACTTTTTATGAAAAAGTTGTCACTTTTACGAAAGTTACAACTTGATGAATAGTTGCAACTTTAATTAAAGGTTGATGCTACTTTTACGAGAGGTGCAATTTTTATAAAAAAAATTAGTTGTCTTTTTTGTGAAAGATGTGACTATCCAAAGGAGTGTGACCTGTAATACAGCACAATAAATGTATTCACACTATCTTTATTGATCTAAATAGATAAATTTTTCTCTCAGTTGTGAAACCACGAATGTAATTATGAACTTATTCATTTTATGCGCAATTAACTATTTGTGCCATTTGCTCCTGGTGCGATGGTCACCGACACCATTTATTTTTTCATGCAACATACTGGCGAATAGGAATTGTTCTGTCTGGAGGATTATATTTTAACCTGGTGACTAGAATGAAATAATTTTGTTAAGGGAGGACAAGGTGTATTCCGTGGGGCAACTTTTTCTTTTATGTTTCATATTTATCTGTAAGATCATGGTTATGTTTTTTATGGTCACTAGTTTAGGCTTATTTTATATAATTTTTATTTTTGAGGCGTATTTTAAACCCCTTTGGTTCTTGTTGTTTATGATATGCTTTTGATCATATGTTGACAGTAAAAATATGTTAATCATTTGTTGAAATATTTAATTCATCTTATTTTAATATTTTGAATTAAATTATTATTGTTAGGTGATGGTTAGAAGAGCTTCTTAAATAAACAACATAATTGTGTAATATGTTGTTGTATGTAACTGGACTCTATTTTGAATACATTGGAGTACTCTATTTTAATACTTATTTCATACCTTATACAACAAAAACATTTATTACTTAAATGCATACAAAATTGATAACTTCATAACAAATACATATAAAAAAATAACTACAAGTGATGTATATAATACGTGTGTAACTGGGCTTCAATAGTTAAATAAATAATATAAAAACAAAAATTCATTTGTTGTACATGACTATAAATCAAGTAGAAGATTGAAGGTCACACTAATTGGGAGTTCAAAAATTCAATCTTTCACGTATACAAAATCAATACCAATTTATATCAAATTTCGTGATTATAGGTGTACACCAATGATTTGTCAAACAGCAACACAAAGGATAAATACGATCTAAAGATTACACTTAATATATACAAGACTATAATTTAGAATTTCAGGTTACAACTGAATGTGCAAAATTACGATCTTCATATCAAATCAAACCAACATATGTAATAATGTTTGTTATATAAGGCCTATATGTAATTCAAATTGTTCAACAAATAATATAAACAATATTAAAAAATCATATCTAATTTAGATAACTAATTTAGTATTCAATAAAAGAATCAACCAAAATTAAAAATATGATTTCACAGTTTTTGCAAAACATATTAAAAGAAATGTATCAATCAAAATAATTTTATTGATCTTAAAATAATATATATATTTTTCTTTTTTGGACATTGGAAATTTTGAATCATCACACTCTTGCTGTGTAGGTCTTTTTATGTGACCTGGTCTCTGGCTAATATGTCGTCTATCTCACCATGTATTTATTTTTCAACTAATACCAGGGTCTGTCTTTGTAGGATTAATGAAAATGACATAAAAATAAATCACCACACAAGAACTTCAAAAAAAATGCGAGAAGATAACAAATAAGGTTGAATGTAAGATGGTTCTCTTAGAGAAAGGTTGAAAGGTAGAGAGGAGAGAAACCAGGTGTGATTGAGTGTACATGGAAGATGGGTACGTAAGTTGAAAATAAAAGGAGGAGGAGACTGTTTCTCTTACACTCTTAATTTTAGTTTTTGATGGAAAAAAATTAATTAAATATAACGCATAATATAATTTAATTAGTAAAAAAATCAGTTTTAAGAATATGGACCAACTAGTATTGAGATGTGCAGTACTGTATGTGTACAAAAACAGTACATTTAAAAACTCCCCAAAAATGAACAACACAATTTACTTTAGAAATTAAATTCTATGAATAAAATATGTCCTATTTAACATCTTTCAACGATTTAATCCCCCTAAGGGTGATATGATAAACAAAGTAAGTGTACTCTCTTAAAAGACTTATTGGGACTGTTGGGGCGACTTTGGTGTCATTTGACATTAAATGCAACTCTATAAGAGGTTATCTTTTAATGAAACAAATTACTCTACTATATATATATACATATATATATAGATAGTATATATTAAGATATATTATATACATAAGTATATATGATATATATATATATATATATATATAAAAACAATAGGTCCTACTTTATGGGTAATCACATATAAAAGCTTTTGAATATATGATGATAGGATAGAAGAGATTCTTTTTTGTTGCCCCTTAAACTGAGATAGTTTGCGTTCAGAATAAATACCAAGTTAAATTATGTCCTAGGTTGGTCACAATTACATAAAGTTGGCTAAATGGAGCAAAATCATGACAAAATATTTTCACTCATTGAAAGATACATCAAAGACACTATGCAGGTAGAACCTCCTAAACTCACATGTGCAAAGGTGGTAGATGAAGAGGAATTGTTGTGGCAGTGTTGGTAGATTTTTAAGCGAGCTACATCCCTCCAGAGGAGAGGTTGAACAAAGAACACATATTTGGAAACATCCCCTCTGTATATGCACGGCCCCATCGCCCACCTGCAGCCCGACAATCCTATGCAAGAATCCACCTGTAGAACACCTCTTATGTAGGGAACTAGTATTGTATTGATACTTCGATGCTGAATGATCTGTTCTCTTGATACAATTCGTAAATTTGATTTTCATCTTGATCATACTTCTTTTCTGGCTAGGGATCCATTAGCGTGTGTGTGTATGCTTACTCCTCTTACGCACAAACTCCTCTATAGGAGAATTGTCGGCTTCCGAAATTAGCTATACTTAGGTTTCCACTCCTTCCAATACCGGATTCCTAATATCATAATAATAATCCTATTCCCATCCTTAATTGTACTATCTTCACCTTGTGTAGATAGGGACTGCAATTATATACTTTCTGCCGCTACAACCTAATCTACCAGATAGGTGAGGGTGACTGAACAAGGGCCGGTGCCACTCCCCCTCCCCGCCCCCCCCCTTCTAATTTTTCGAGTCAGGGGTTGTAACTTGGTTACCGTCACCCCCGACCCATTCGTCTGGACCTGTGCCACTCTCGAGGACATGTTCCTCCTGCAGGAGGCTTCTTCTTTATCAACACTTGCTGTCCGACACGTTAGTCAGGATTTTGTTGGTCCTGTCACTTTGAATGTGCCAAATCATGTCTCTTTTCTTCTTGAACACTTCTCTCAAGCTAGTGATTAGAGAAGTAGACAAACGATTATTCCTAGCTTACTTGCTAATATCGCAACCGCAAAAAATGAAACACATTAAACAACATTGTTTGTCGCAAGCTTCGGTATATGATGTGTTGTTGCTGATGAATCCACAGAAAAAAAAACACATAGAATAACCAGCATAAAATTATTTTGTAATGCTCGGTATGTTTTGAGTGTTGTTTTCTCTTCCCCTGCCTCTTTGAGACAGAAATACATGTTATTGTTTTGGTTCTGAAAACTTTTTTTCTATTCCAGCTATATCAAAGCACGTTTGAGCAGCATTCATCGATTAAGGGTGGCTACGTTTTTGTCTTACCTAAACATCTACCAAAATTAATTGCTTTTGTTTCTGGATGAATATAAGTTTTTTTCTTTTTTAAGCTTTTCACATCCTTTGGAGGGTTGAAGGGGGGGGTTTTTTGACAGTTGAGCAACCCACCATTAGTTGTATTCTTTCTTCGGTCAAGGTGCTTGAGATCCAACACATTAGTAACACATCTTTCTCCTTTCAATCATCAATGGTGCCACTATCTTTTGCATCCTTCTTAGCTGCTACAACTTCCCTAGCAGTTGTCCAATGGAATAATTACTTTTACCTTGTTCAATCTTTGTGATATGAATCAATTGGGATATGTCTGTTCTCTTTATGAGATAATTTGCTGGCTTAAGTTTCATGAATCAAACGACAATTATTTGGTGAAGTAAAGAGGTTGAGATGGTTTTTGGTAAAAGGGGTCATTGCAACGTGTTTTTTTTTTCATTTTTTTAATCAATACTCAGAAAGCAGAAGAGTTTTATGCTCTGATACTATGAAGAAATCCATGTAGAAATCTCATGAAGAGAAACCAATGATTATATTGATAATTGATGTATTGATGAATTGATATGTTGATCAATATTGGTAAATTGATCATATTGATCAAGAATAATTTTATTGATAGATGATCAATTAGATGAATTGATAGATAATAATGTTAAGTACATACTACTTATATAGGAGAGCATTGTAGAGTCCTAAGTAAACTATACTTAGAGTCCTACTACCATATCTATTACTAATATAATAATAATAATTAAATCTTAATTGTACTATAATTCTAATAGTAATCTAATCCTAATAATAATAAAATTATAGACGAAATATAACCTAATTAACATAGGTAATATAATCCTAGTGTGACTCTAATTTTTTCAGCAGTTTTGTAACTCGCCAGTCAGCTTTGTTGGACCTGTTCCTTATATTTCCATTTCTTAGCTTCTTTCTTCATTAACACTTGCTGCAGACACGTTAGTCTGCTGCGCTTGACCTATTTCTTTGACATGTTCCAATAACAAGCTTCCTTCTTCTTCAACATATATGATTGGACGATTCACATGATGTCACTCAAAAAGAAAGAAAATTGTGGGCTTTTAATGAGCTTAGTATTCCACAATTGCATTTCAAGTTGTACTGCATGGGGTATGACAATCGACATGATATATTAGCACATTATTTCATGAGAGGTGTCTTCACAACAGAAATATATGACTGAGGTCAACATGTGTCCCGCCTATCGATGAGCGCGCATATACACAACTTGAAGAGACGATCATCGAATTTGAAACATCTACCACACAACACAATAAATTTCTCTTAACCGACCACTTATTTTTTAGGTTTGAAGGTTCAATATAATACATATTATTTTGAACTAGGCAATACCAACAAAGCTTCAGATAATATCTCCTCCAGAACATATTTCAAACTATAGTAATTTGAATGTCTCTGTTATGGACACAAACCAACAAAAATAGAATGAAGACTTGTAAAGATTTAGAAGCTTAAAGTAGCATTTTAAACATGAAAGTATACATAGGTGTAATAAGATATCAAAATTTAAGACTTTCGTGATACTACTTGTGCATATCAGAACATGTCCAAAATGAAATTCAAATGCTAGTATTTAAAGGAAAACTTAGGGTTAGAGTTCCTTGACTCGAAATCGAAAGTATTTATTTGAATTCGGATAAAAGTTGTTCAAATATCTGAAATCAATTCTCATAGTAGGAATAAAATCTTCAAAAAATTCATTTTCATCTGTCTTGATTGTATAGTTAAAACGAAAAGAAGAGGATCTAGCAAACATTTGTATTTCTTTTATAAAAATCATCATGCCTAGCTCTGCCAATATGAAGATAAAGGTGAACAATTATCAAAGAGACACGAGAGAGATGGAGTGTAGCGGCTGATGAGAAGTGGTTTTAGGAGATTTGGTGTTTTGAGGAAATCTAATATAAACTAATTCTCATAGGGTTCTAGTATTGGGCTAACTTGACAAATTTGGACTGCGTTTGAAAAAAAAAGATGAGCCAATTGACCGATAGTTTAATTTAAAACATCTTTTGGCCCGCCAAATTATGTGGGTGAGGAAATGAGTTTTTCCTTGCGTTAATTTGGTGAGCTTCTAATTTAATACCTGGTAGATGATATACAGATGGTTTCATATGTAAGAACTTGAAATAAAGCAACAAATATCTTTTCAAGAAAACAACAATAATAATTAAAGTAAGTTGAGAATGGAAAAAAATATTTTAAAATTTAATGAAAATAATGATAAATGATGTAATTATAAAAAAATGTTTAAATTTAGGTAAATATTAAACGGAAATATTATAATATGCGCAATGGAGCCTTATTCAAGATCACAAACCTATATAATAGCATATAATATAAATTCACTCCCTATTAATTTTATTTTTTACCACTACACATATCCAAAATTTGAAATATCTGATGATAGGATAAAGAGGGTCATTATTAGATGTTGTCGTAATGAATAGAAGTTGTATTTTATGTCCTCGGGTTGGTCAATTACATTAAGAGTTGGCTGGATGGAGCAAAATATTTAAAATGTTTCCCCCATAGAAAGATACATCAAAATAATATGCATGGTTATGAACCTATTAAACTCAAAAGGAAGATGATATATGAAAAGGAATTTGTTGTGCAGTGTGCTAGATGATTCAAATGGAGGTACATACCTACAAAGGAGACGGTATGAAAAATAACAGCACATATATTGGAAACACACCTTCTTATATGAAAGCTCTCAGAGCGGAATCTTATATATGAGTGGATGATCATTATATGTCACTCAAAGAAAGAAAATGTGGGCTTTTAATATGCCCAGTATTCCACAATTAGCTGTAAAGTTGAATGACATCAGATGTATTCATAACATGATATATTAGAACGAACTCATGAGTGTCTTCACAACACACTGTATGTGCCAACATGGGTACTATCTTTTCATGATCACCTTGCGGGATCGTATACTATTTGAAAAACATATACCAACAAACAGAATTGTTCGTTCTTGATCTACCACTTGTTTTGTAGGTTTGAGGTTCAATATCAGCATATTTTTTTGGTCTTATCTTTCTAGGGGTGAAAACTCCAAATAACCAAACTTATCTAACAAATCAACCGAGGACACAAAAATATAATTTGTATTCAATAGGAAATTCGAGGTCCGACAATTAAAAACGACGTACAAACATTAAAAAAGGTATATTATCTATGAGTAATCATAAGTCTTAATAAAATATATGGTTATAGAATATAAAGTACGAACATATATAAATATATTAGTAAGAGTTTATAAGAGCATTAGCTAAATATGTCATAGCTCCTGACAATTCACGCAACAGATACCGTGCTGCCTAAATTCAGGACAATTTGTACGACAAAATTTAAGAATTCATAATAAATCTAACCTTTTCTCTTGAGAGTGAAATACACAGTACCAACAAAGCTTCAGATGTATCTCCTCCAGAACAGATTTCAAACCATAATAATTTGAATATCTCTGTTATGGACACAAACCAACAAAAACAGAATGAAAACTTGTAAAGATATAGAATCTTAAAGTAGTAGTTTAATCTGAAAGATGTACATAGAATGATAAGATATAGAAAATTAAGGACTTCATGATACTACTTGTGCATATCAAAACGATGACCACAAATGAAATCCAAACGTAGATTGGTAAAGGACCAAACTTATTAGGAAGAGTTAGCTTGACGGAATCCAAAAGTATCTATTTGATTTTGAAAAAAAGTTAGTCTAGATATTATAAAAAATTGATTCTTCGATTAGAGAAACAAAATCTTGCAAAAAAAAATCATTTTCATCTGTCTTTATTGACAGTAAAACAAAGATAGAGGATCATAGCACAATTTCGCATAAAATATCATGATAGGCCCTGCGAATAATGAGATAGGGTGACCATTTTTGAAGAAGACAGGGGAAGATGGAGTGTAGTGGGTGATGAGGTCGGTTTTAGAGTTTGGTATTGAGAAATCTTATAAACCTAATTCTAAAGGGCTTCTAGGTTATTGCCTAACTTGGAAAATTTGGGCGCTTGCGTTTTGGAACAAAGGAAGATGAGCCAATTGAACTGAATAATTTGAAAAAACTTTTTGGTCAAATTTGGTCATTTTTTTCCTGACGTTCATTCAATTGAGCTTCTTAAATTAATACATTTAATATTATATTAAAAAGTTTCATGTAAGAATTTGGAAATCAGCCACAACAATCTATATAAGCAGAAACAATACTAGGTAATAATAGTAATGTGGAGAATGAAAAATATAATTTTAACTTAATGAACTTAATGATTAAAATGATAATAATTATAAAAAATTATAAAGTTAGAGTAACAACTATGTGCAATGGAGGCTTTATTTTAGATCACAAACATATATAATAACATAATAATGTAAATTGCACTCCTCTATTTGATTTTAATGTTTACCACTACACAAATCAAAATTTTGAAATAAATGATAGAATAGGATAAAGAGTTTTATTTCGTAACTATCGTTAAAGTTTCATAATGAATACAAGTACTTTATGTCCTTGGGTTGGTCAATCACACTAAGAGTTGGCTGGATGGAGCAAAATCATATAAATATTTCCTCTCCTAGAAAGATACATCAAAACAATTAGGCATGGTTTATAAAACTACGTAAACTACAAAAGGAAGATGGTAAAATGAAGAGGAATTTGATGTGGCAGTGTGCTAGAGGATTCAAATGGAGGTTTACATACCTACAAAGGAGATGGTATGAAAAAACTAACAGCACATATATTGGAACACCCCTTTCTTATATGGAACTCTCATGAGAGATATCTATATATGATGGATGATACATATGAGTCACTCAAAAAGAAAGGAAGAAAATTGTGGGCTTTTAATAAGCCCAGTATTACACAATAGGCTTCAAGTTGGACTGAATCATTATGTATCATTCACATGATTATTAGCAACTCACTCATCAGTTCTTCACAATAGAAGGGATGTTCGCTGTGTACATTAGCTTTTCATATACACCTAAGGACACATCCCATTTGACACATCTGTGCCACACAACACAATGAATTCCTCTTAATCTACCACTTTTTCTTTAGGTTTGCAGGTTCAATATCATGCATATTATTTTGGTCTATATTTCTAGGGGTGAAGACTCCATTCACCAAACTCTTATTCTAATCAATCAACCCGGGGACAAAAAATATAATTTATATTCATTAGGGAACTCCACCGAAAAATAAAAAAGGCACAACATAAAATAGTCAACTATCCTATTTAGTAATATATCTCAATAAAATTATATGTGTTTGTATAATAAAAGTAGATAAAAAATATATTACATATATTATAGAGTTTATAAAGTCGACATTAGCTAATGTCCCATAAGTTTAATTCTAACAGATCCGTAGAAACCTAAGTTCAGACAGAGTTTTACAAAAATTAAGAATCCTAATAAATTTAACCTTTTGTATAGCCAACTGAAATAGGCTATATAAAAGAAAAGAAAGATTGTGACCAGCAAAGCTTCGGAACTATCTCCTCCAAGAACAGATTTTTATAACCAATAATAAATTAATGTCTATTCATGGACACAAATCAACAAAAGACGAAATGAAAGACCTATAAAGATATAAAGATTACGTAGTCGATTATGATTGAAAGTGTACGTCGTAGTGTGATGAGATATCACTTTAGACTTTCATGATACTACTTAGTGGCAATAAGACAGCTTTAAATTGAAATCCAAACCTAGTATTTAAAGGAGAAACCTAGGGGTAGGTTCCTGAGAGGATTCGAAAAAGTATCTATCGTAATTGAAGGGAAATACTCAAATTACCCCCCTAGCTGACCAAAATTCCTACGAACACACCGATCTTTGAGGAGGTCCATTACCCCACTCCAACTTTTGGTAAGTAATAATATTACCCCTGCGTGCCTATGTGGCAAAAGTCGTGATGTCACACCACATTCTAGGGACCGTGACGTGCGGATGTGATTGGCATAGTTGGTGGCAAACTTTTGGCTAACAATGGCCAATAAAATGAGCAACGTGGTCAAAGCAATGAAAAAAATCAAAAAAAATGAGATTTTATTGTTTCTTTCAAAGAATCTTCTTCCTCTTTTAAAAAATAACCCCATGTAGGTTCTTCATTTTTGAAGAAGCTCATTCCATATCATTCAAGGATCCTTGTTTGACAAAGGTTTAAAGTAAAATTTAATATATCTTACATCTTTTGATGTCGATTATTAATCTAATGATATGTCGTGATTATTAATTCGTGAACTTGATACATTATATTAAACCAAATGATAAAATATAAAAGGATCAATATTAAACAATTGAACAAAACTCATTATCTGTTTAAGTCATATAGATTTAAATTATTGGGGCATAGGGAGTGGGGTGGGACGTGAGAGAGGAGGAGTAATATTTCATATTACGTCACTTTATCGAAAATCAAAAACTGGGGTACCCGGCGAGTGCTCAAACAAAAAAATCGACCTCTGCCAGATTATTTGCCACGTAGGCACGCAAAAAGGGTAATATATTACGGGAAAAAAAAAGTTGGAGGGGGTTTAAAAGGACCTCATCCAAGATAGGTGTGTGTACGTTATGGGCGATTTTTGGTATAGGCGTTTAGAGGGTGGTAATTAGAGTCATTGATATCACCAAATTTGTGTAACAAGATGTGTGTGAAATTGAAAAAAATTGATTCTTCAGATAGATTAAGAGCAACAAATCTCAAGAAAAGATGTGTTCATTTCACCTCATGTCTTGTGATTGGCAGTACAAAACACATAGATAGTGGCGATCATAGCAACACATTTGCCTAAAAGATAATCATGCATAGCTTGCCAACATGAGAAGATCGGGGGGACATTTTCTACAAGCCGAACTTCAACTAGAGTTTAGTAGTTCAAACTCTTTTATTAGCAGACTAGCGTATTGACCTTCGGAGGGATGGTCTCATAAACAAGCCCATCAAAATCATTAATCGCTATATCAACATAATGAAATAGATGTGCACGAGCCGAATTAAAACCTTTTGTCTGCTACAACCATGTGACGTGTAGGAAATCTTAAACTCTTTCACAGTTCTGATGTAGAAATAGGAAACACACTAGGTCTCGATTCAATCATTCATTAAGACACGAAATATTGAGGACAACGACCCATACAATTAACATACTACGTATAGTCTATTAAAGAAAACTTTATGAATGAAAAATAATTATGACAGATATTCCCTCAAGTTCACGTAAGGACATACTCAACTTCTTCTTGAGACCGATCTCCTTAGTCCAAGTCTTCTTCCGAAAGGTCTTCACCACAAAGGCACTAATAGATAGAAAATAAAAGCAGGAAATTAAGTACAAACAAGGTCCACTACAGTATGAATTATGACATTAAAAATAATTAAAACGACTGGTAATTGAAAGATATGCATCTTTCTTTAAAACAACAATATCATCATAAAAAACACGTTACCAACTAGACTGGTCCACATAAGAAATCACTTAAACAACTGATCCATTTATTACATTTTGGACTCACTTTACAGAATCTTAATTAATTGACAGTGAATCCTCACTTTACACTTGGAATCCTTCAATTCGTTCAAACCTAATCTGAGCATATAACGTTCATGTAAATAACATATATCCTAAGATCACTTAAGTCAAACCAAAGGAGGAGACAGCCCATACACCCTCTCTAGATTGCCTAACGATCCTAAGATTTCTCATAATGAGACACATAAACACTACCAATACATCTACATACAAGACATATAAAATATGACAGTCTCCCTTACCAAGTCTATCAGAAAAAAATACTCAAGTACTCCTAGAAGAGAATGCCCATAACATTCACTTCAAGTGCTTACCTAATAGTCCTTAAGGAGACATCCTAGATTTAAATCATGTCCAACAATCAAAGCCAACTGACCTAACTAGAGTCATCTCAAGACTTCCAAAAGATAAGATTGAGAGATCATCCTGTATGCCCTCTTCAAATAAGCTAAGGAATCCTTAAGTCACTTTAGATTAAGGGCTGTATACATATACATACCCTATATCATTACTCGTATTTCATTAGTTTAAGTAGAGCACATACATCACAATAGATGACATTAAATAATGGTATGAAAAGAGCCTAGGGGACTCTTATTAACATTTCAAAGCCTAGGTGTCAATTATCTAAGTAGCGTCCTATACACCACCTAACATCAAACTTATTTATGCTAATAGGTTATACCTATATGATAAGAATATACAATAACTGACATAGACCATGGTAGCAAAGCATGGAATCCGAAGTTCTATCCTTGTTCGATGGGTTGTTCTTTTGCCAATGGTAGAACATAAAAATCCCTTGTAGGCACATGGTTAAGTAATATGAAGGGCGTGCTTTATATTCTAGTCTCATACTTAAGTAGAACTATTTCCCTTTGCCATACTCACTTGGTTCTAGCCTTAGTTCTCACAGATCAATTTACATTAAGGTTCATACAAAAGGGTCCTATGTCTAGTTCATGACTCAATTACATATACCCTATAAAAGAAAGGTCCATTAGGCCTATCTCACTATGGTGAGAAGAAGATCATCATGACTTCCCTAAGGTATGATATGATTCCGTTCCAGACAATCAAACTTAAGTCCATCATTCATTACACGAAGGATACCATTACGGCTCACTACTTCACGATTCATAATCTTATCACTTGGTTCAAGGTTCCACATAAATGACACTCTTACCATTATTCAAGGTATCAGCTATTCATTTATTCAATACTAAGACCCTTTAGGTTCCTAAGTCAAGACATCACATATTCACATGAGCCTAAGTAAGGGACACTAGTGTACCTAAACAAGACACAACATATTTCCATTTAACACATATAACCTATCTTTATTTAGACACTTAGGAATGACCCTTAGCCTTATTTAATCAACCTATTCATTACCTTAACATTATCAACTAAAGATTTCATTAAACTCCATCTAGCACCAATTAGGAATAACCATGTGTCAAACTCTAAGACTAAACACGTAACACAAGTCAAAGCATAACATGATTTCAAGATGTAATCAATATAGTTAAACACAACGTTGCACATTATAGGTAGGAATCTATTACCACATTCACTAAATCAACTACACAAATAGACATATAATCTCAAGTAGTATCGCTAAGGCCACGATCATTAATGTACTAAAAGAAACGCGGACCAATTGCAACATCAAATTCACATACACCGCCCACCAAAGGTAGACCGAACCAATAATAACATAATGAAGTATTAATTGAACATTGAATAACCAAGGAATAGGGTTTAGCGTACCACTATTTTCAATCATCAACACTTGAGCCAATACCCAAATAGACCCAATTCAAAATCACAAGCCCTTACCCAATGGCCAGGAACACCAATTCAATACCAACATAGACTCAATGGTGGGGAAATATTAAACTAATTTAACATAGATTCAACATTCTAGATCAAATTGAAACAATGGTAACAATTCTTACACCATAGAAAAGCTCATAAAAACTACAGATGAATTCATCAACATATCAAGTAATCATAAATAGTAAAAAATAAGGTCATCTAATTAATGGGTTCATGGTAATTTTGTTAAATCTCAATACACAAAATAAATCAAATCCGTATAGATGTTTGAAAATCATTAATGCCAAGAACCATTGTAGTTCATTTATTTTGAAAACTTTTGAAAAAATCGTGGAAGTTTGGGATCCTTGATTGAAAACGAGTTTCAAGATCAAAAGCCATTACCTAAATGGAATCTAAGTTCTTCAATGTGATGAATAATCTCCACGAAACGTCACACAAACTCTTCCTGATTTTGGACTTCAATGGAATCTTGGGAATTTCTATGGTTTATTTTAGGGTATGATTTTGAAGAAATGAAATCTTCTAAGTGTAAAGATTATAAACACTTGAAAATATCAAAAGACCCTTAGGGAAACCGCTAAATGTCTCTTTATAATGGGGTGAAGGGTGAAATTACAATTTCACCACTAGACTTAACTGTGAACGGTACGCAGGGAAGGACAATTGGAACCATCGAGGGACAGTCGACGGACAATTGTCACAAACAGGACCGTCCTGTCATTTAGCGATTGGTCAGAGGCTGGATGTGGTTCCTCAACCTTTCCAAGTCTAGTCACAACATACGGGACATCGACAGAACATCCTTTGGTCCGTGGTCTTTGGAAAATGGTCTCTCATCAAGGAAAACCATTGACGGGATGTAGGTCCACTATTACGGGATCTTGTACCTGTAGATGGGTTTAGAGGATGGGACAGGTTAGATAGCCACCCAGGATGTAAATACCCTACTCACTCCGCTCACCCACGGACAAGTCGAACGCCCACTGGCCGGTCGATTGGACTTACGTCAGGTGAGCTGGACTTTGACAGTAGTCTTTCCTTCCGACATGGGTACTTCTCAAAGACCCTTTGTTGGTCCTTTGGAATGTTTTACGGACTATTTAAATCAAAACATGAACTTATACAAATTTAAAACACCCTCACATGAATTTCACTCAAAACGAAACACGTAAAAAATCGACAAACATGCCTAGCCAAACTAGGTCAGTTCTAGGAAGCACTTGTTGAGTAATGCCATGGACGTTCTGAGTGTTCTTGACCTTCCAAACTTCTCGGACACTTGGCACACTACCTATTACATCATATTAGAATCATTTAAGACCTTCATAACAACCATTGGATATATATAAAACGCCATGGCCCTCATATGAGACCACTAGGTGAATGTCAGCGTGTACGTCTTGGTTGACCTTTGAAGTTTGACTTCCACTGCACCTAAGACTTAGCTACTACCTCAATTAGCAACTTTTAACATATTAAGGACCGTATTACCCACTTTGAGACAAAAATATAGGGCTCTAGTTCACCTATGTCAACATTCGTCTTCGAATGAAATTTGCCACTCTGCGAACACATCCATGATTAAAGAACCAACTTAACAGCACATAATCAGACCATATACTCACAATCAATGAGAAAACTTCAATTTCACAAAGTCACGAGGTTCACAATACAACAAGAAACTAGAATGCAATTCTATAATTCATCATGTTGCAAAACTCACATGCTTCATCCAAAACTAGGAAAAAACTATTTATAGTCATATATACTCACACACATCATTTCTAACCACATAACAACAACTTTATACCAAAGAATCAATTAGTCAATTTCCGAAAAATATTACACTGAACAGTGAATCGATGCGACAATGATTTTAGGCAAATTTTTCAAAAATAAAATCTTAAGCAGTTCATTATATAGACATGCTAATATTCAAGGTAACATCATGTAAAAACCTTTTACAACCTGCTAATAAATCAATATAACAAACAATGCAAGAAGTTAATGAAATTCAATTTCAATCAAACTCCTAAACATTATGCACATATAACAACTTTTAGCACAATTCTATCCATGCTCCCCCACTTAGAAGGAACTCATGCTATAATAAGAGAAACAAGGACTTACCAATATCATCATCAATCTCATCCTGCATCTCACCTCTAGTCCGGAGTGCATAGAAACACCTCTTAGTTGGAGCATCTTCCTTTGGAACACTAGGTCCATCTTGAGTTTGAGCCCTCATTTTGAACCTAGTTTGAACTTGGTCACTAGAAACACTCCTTTTCAAGTTCCTTGTAATCCTCTAAGTATATAATCTTCATTTGATTGTGCATACACCATGAGTCTAGACAAAGTCATATCATCATGCAACATAACTTTGTCATTCTTCCCTCACTAAGTCGTCTACACCCGTCACAAAGTGACTCATGTCCATTACCTTGGGGATTGACACGAGGGGAAGAGGTGCATATCTGTGAAAAGGTGAATTTAAAACTTCAAAGAGTATTCTCAAACACTCATATTTGCCTTGCTTGAGAGATAAACTCTTCTACCTTAACTCTTCCTCTCACTAGGAAAGTACTACCAAGGAAAATCCTTGCCTTGGATTCTCCCACTTAATAGGACCCACTTCGGTTGGCCTATTGTCCTTCTATGGTGTGACAAAAAATTTGAGGGACACATCTCTTCAATTGCATAAGAAGCCAGCTCGCCTTCTCCCTAGATGCGTAAACCCGCACTCATAGTCACTCAAAATCTTTACAAACCATCAAGGAATTCTGGGGGATCTTCATTCACCTTCAGAGTCTAGTGTATAAGATGGACGCAGAGCACTCAAACATCACAAATTCTATAACCTAGATGACATAGTGCTCTTCATAGAATTAACCTAGGCACCTATGTTCACGTTTGAAATTTGAGTCTAGTACAATGGATATGAGCTACCAAAAAACCTGGGCTCATCATCTCGCGCGAATTAGTCAAGATTTCGGGGTACAACCACCAGAACATCGTATTACCTACATTCCAAATTAGGGACAGATCACCTGAGGAGTCACTGCGAACCTTGGCACCTTCCCACCTTGATACTTTCTAATGACTTGAGGAAGTAGTTTCCATCATTTCATCCTTCTTCTTCGATTCCGTCAGCGGGGCATCTTCTAGTATTCATTGATCTACTAGAAAACACAGGAAACGCATTTACGAAGAGATATCATAACACCCCCCCCCTTAATAACACCTATTTTAGAAAGGGAAAACAGTACTGTCCTATAGGCTCTCGCCCATAGACTGGTGTCGGCGAACATGCACCGCTGGTCGAGATCTACTAAACCGGACTTTTTGATACCTAAGAATACTTTCATTAAACTATGCTCGAGCACGATTGTCAACCATCCAGATACAATACCTAGAAGTTAGGGTTGCAATCGTGGATTGCAACCGGCGATTATTTGACCTGTCGGATCTGATCAGTTATAAAGTTCATTGATATCAGTCATCGCATTATCGTATGAAAAGTAAGATGCGAATTAAAACCTTTTTAATAAAAATAAATAAGAAGTCTTAAACTTCTTCTCATTTGATGTTAGTGTAATAGGAAAAGGAAAACACCTAAAGTCTCGATTTATTAGCTTAAGACAAGACAATACTTGGACACGACCCGTGACGAATTTAAAAATATTACTATAATAGTCATACAAAAACATCTATGAAAGAAAGACATAAAATGACATATATGCCTCGAAGTCAATGTGAGGGACATAATTCAACTTCTTCTGGAACGATCTACCTAGTCCAATTTTCTTCCAAATTTTTTTATCTTCACCTTACCGGAAACTAATAGATAGAAAATAAATCATGAAATTAGTACAACAAAACTGTACTAAGTATGACAAGTAGGGGCAATGAAAATCATTTGAAAACAAGAACGTGTTAATTGAAAAATATGCAGTCTTTTCTTTAAACATAGTCAACATATATCATCAATAAAATAACATACCAAACATAGTAATCACATAAGAAATTAACTTAAAACGAATTATGACAGTTTTGGACTCACTTACAGTAATCTTATATTCATTGTACAGTGA
The DNA here is from genome assembly GCA_027704765.1 of Solanum habrochaites. NCBI lineage: Eukaryota > Viridiplantae > Streptophyta > Magnoliopsida > Solanales > Solanaceae > Solanum > Solanum habrochaites. The sequence continues at coordinate 6,543,218 of JAKWJA010002495.1, read as the reverse complement.
ATACCCACTGTTACAATGAATCCTTCCAAATTTCGTTCCACAAAACATCTTTAGCATGTAACCTTCAAAATAAAAGCTTGTCCTAAGATTCACTTAAGTCCACACAAAGAGAGGACCACCATCACACCCTCTCTAGATGGGCCTAAACGATCCTAAGATTACTTCATAATGAGGAGACATACACCATACAATACATCGACATTACAAGACATAGAAATATGACAAGTCTTCCTACCAGTCTATCAAAAAATTTACTAAGGTACCTCCTAGAAGAGACGCCCAAACATCACTTCAAGAACTACTAAATAATACTTATGACTTCCTAGGTTTAAATCATGCAAGATTATCAAGGCAACTTACCTAACTAGAGTTCATTCTCACGACTTCAAAGATAAGACATGAAGTGAGATCCATCCTTTATGCCCTATTCACACTGAACTAAGGAAAATCCTTAAGTCACTTTAGATTTGGTTGCTTAACATATAAATACCTATACATTTAAAGTGTTATTTTAATTAGTTTAATTAAGAGACATACATCACATAGATGACATTCAAATAATGGTCTTGGAAAAGTCCTAGGGACTCTTATTAACATCTTCAAAACCTATTGTGCAATGTCTAAGTAGCATCCTATACAACCACCTAAACTTCATCTAACTTCTCTTATGCTAATAGGTATCTCATATGATAAGAATATACAATAACTGACATAGACCATGGTAGCAAAGCATGGAATCCGAAGTTCTATCCTTGTTCGATGAGGTGTCCTATTTGCCAATGGTAGAACATAGAAATCACATGTAGGCACATGGTTAAGGAATATGAAGGGTGTGCTTTATATTCTAGTCTCATACTTAAGTGGAACTATTTCCCTTTACCATACTCACTTGGTTCTACCCTTAGTTTCTCACACAGCCAATTTACATGTAAGGTTCATACAAAGGGTTCCAGGTCTAGTTAATGGACCATATTCTTCCATAAAGAATAACATTTAGCAACTTAGGATCACATAGAAAAAACTTAAAATGAATAATGATATTTTGGACTAACTTTACAATTACTGTTATAGGAATCCTTCCAATTCGTTCCGAAACATCTTCTAGCATGTAACTGATTATCATATAGCTACCCTAAGATTCACATTAAGTCACATAAAGAGAGACTGCATATACACCCTCTCTAGATGTGCCTAAACGGTCTCAAGATTTTTTTTACACAACGAGAAACTACACACCTGACAATAAATCAAAATTACAAGACAGACAAAATATGGCAATCTCCCTACCAAGGCTATCAAAATACTTACTCAAGTACTCCTAGAAGATAACACGCATACATTCACATCAAGGCTACCTAAATAATCCTTATGACTTCCTAGGTTTATATCATGTCAACATATCAAGCAACTTACCTAACTAGAGTCATTCTCAAGACTTCCCAAGACAAGACATGAAGAGATCATCCATTAACCAAGGAATCCTTCATGCCCTCTTCATACATTAACCAAGGAATCCTTAAGTCACTTTAGATTAGATAGTTATACATATACATACTATATATCATTTAGTCATTAGTTCATTAGTTCAATTAAGAGAAAAGCATCACATAGAGGACATTAAAATAATGGTCTTGGACAAGACCTAGGGACTCTTGTTAACATCTTTAAAAGCCTATTGTACAATGTCTATGTAGCACCCCATACCACTACCTAAACTTCAGAGAACTTCTCTAATGCTAATAGGTATCCCATGTGATGAGAATAGAAAATAACCGACATACACCATAGTAGGAAAGCATGGAATCCGAAGTTCTATCCTACTTCGATGAGGTGTTTTACGTGCCAATGGTAGAACATAGAAATCCCATGTAGGCACATGGTTGAGTAATATGAAAGGCGTGCTTTGTATTCTAGTCTCATACTTAACTAGAAATACTTACCTTTACCATACTCAGTCGGTGCTAGCCTTAGTTCGCATAGATCATTCACATTAAGGTTCATACAAATGAATCCCATATCTAGTTCATGATCCAATTACATTTATTCTACCAAAGCACGGTCTATTAGGGCTATATCACTATGGCGACAAGATAATCATCATGACTTCACTAATGTATGATATGATTTTATTCAATCCAATTACCTTAAGTCCATCATTCATTACATGAAGGATACCATTACGGCTCACTACTTCACGATTCATAACCTTACCACTTGATTTAAGGTTCCACATAAATGACCCTCTTATCATTTTCCAAGGTCTCACCTATATTCATTTATTTAAGAATAAGACCCTTTAGGTTTCTATGTCAAGACATCACATATTCACATAAGAATCAAGTAAAGGACACAAGTCTACCTAAACAAGACACAACATACTTCAATTTAACACATATAACCTATCTTTATTTAGACACTTAGGAATAAACCTTAGCATTGTCTAGTCAACCTACTAATTACCTTAAAATTATCAACTTAACCATTTTAAACTCATCTAGCCAATTTAGGAATAACCATGTGTCAACTCTAAGACTACACACTTAACGCATAATCAAAGCATAGAATGATTTCTTAGATAGTATCAATAGTATAACACATACTTCACATATAGGTAGATAAGATCACATATAACTAAATCATCTAAACAAATAGCCATATAAGTTTAAGTAGTGCCGACAAGGTCATGATCATCAATGTACTTAAAATGACGCCGACAAAGCCACATTGATTCACATAACACCTCCACCAAAGGTGTACCAAACAAATCATAACATAATTGAATTATAATTAACATTGAATAACAAGAAATAGGGAAGCGTACCACCACTTCATATCAACACTTCAAGCCAATACCAAATCACCAATTAAACATCACAAAGGCCCTTACCCTGGCTACACACCAATTGAATATAAAATTATAGATCAATGAAATGTAAAACATTCAACATAGATTCAGAAATCAAGATCATTCGACAACAGTTTGATACAATTCTTACCCCATTATAACGCACACAAGAAACTAACATGAATTGCATCACATTAGACCAATATCATTACGCCATATTAGTCAAAAAATCCTAAGGTTTCATCAATTTATGGGTTCATCAGATAATTAGTTTAAAAATCATCATACAATACAATCACATCAATCCATAAATAGCGTTTGAACACCATTACTCAAGAACCCATGGTAGACCATTAAAAAGGTTTTATTCATCTTTGGAAAACATTTTTGAAAGTTGAGCTCCTTAATGAAACGAGTTTAAAGAATAAAAAGCACCTCAATGAAGATAATTCTTCAATTTCATGAAGAATATCCACTCAAAACGTCACACCAAGATTTTCCTTGGTTTTTTGACTTAAATGGAGTCTTGGGGAATTTCTAAGGTAATTTGGGATTTTGATTTTAAAGAATGAAATCTTCTAAGTGTTAAGGCCTATAAACACTGTAAATACCCAAAAGAGCCCTTAGGGAACTCAAATCTTCCATTTCGAAAGTGCGGGTGAAATACAATTCACCTAGACTTCACGGGGAACTGACGCACGACAATTAGCACCCATCGCATGACAGTAGACGGACCGTTTGTCCACAAACGGACTTCTATCCCTCCTTCGGTGGGTGCGTGGCGGATGGGGTTCTGCCAACATTTCCTTACTAAGTCCCAACCTACATGACCATTCTGACATCCTCTGACCTACAGACCGTCATTGGTCGTGGATGGGACAAGGTTCTCTCGACAGACAGCACATTGACAGGCTGTAGGCCACTACGGGAGATTACCTCAACGATGGGTTCGAGGCTTGGACAGGTAGATGATCCACTGTATACCGTGGTTTCACGATATTTTTAATACTTTTTCTAGGAAGGTTAGTGTGTGTCTAAAAGCCGTTTCGTACTAATTTTATATGTAAGTTCTCTTTATTGCTGGATTTTTCTAAAAGATGAAGACGGAGGTTTTTGGGCAAGAAAATTTAGAAAACGTACCACCACGGAGCTGTGACGGTCCGTCGTGCCTGTGAAGGTCCGTAGGTGGCATCGGTAGGCAGATGCTGAAGGAAGGAGAGGAAGTCTGACGCAAGTGTGGCGTTACAACATGCGTGAGGACGCCGTAGCATGACGTTCGTCCTGTGTTCGTCAAGAAGATCAGAGAATAGTCCAGTTACCCAAATTCCAGAGTTTCAAGGGTTATGGAAAGAAAAACCCCCACGGACTGTTGGCATGGACGATCTGTCATACCGCCGTGGAGGGTAAGAAGCTATCAGCAGAAGAAAATTGATAAGTATGGGACGACAGAGTCCATGACGGGTGCGTCGTGACCACGAGATCCGCGCGAGTGTCATCGACCACCGACGTTTTAAGATTTCCAGCAAATAGGTCCTTATTCTAATTAGGTTTTTATTTTATATTTCTGGAATTAAAGGTTCGAAAACCTTATTTTGGGTTAGATCTTCGCTATTGACGCTTCTTCTGTGGATTTAGATTGTGATTAGTGTACACTTTGAGAATTCTTTAGTCTTTAATTAATTGCAGGTAATGATTGTTGGTGATTTTTTTTGATTAATTCAAGTAAAATGTTGGATTTTATTCTTTCGCATTGAAGTAAGTGCATGCATGCTTTTGATTAAATATTTTGAATATGTGTTATGGACTATGTGTAACCAAACTCCATAAATAGGGTTGTAAGGAACCATAGTGAATAATGAGGTAAAAACCTAACTAAAATAAACAATTCTAGAATAGTGTCTTACATGTATTGGATAATTCTTTTCTATTAGACTTCTTTTTAACGGATGACCACGTTAGAACTCGCCTTAATGCGTACTCCCCCTGCCGGACCAAGGAGTAAGTAATAGGAAAAGAATTACTCAACATGATGTAGTGATACTATCTAATAGGACTAGATTGATTGGTACGAGGTAATAACTGAGTCAAATATCGCTTTTACAATGCTTAAAATAGGGAAAGGTAATGGTTAGTAAATAGCAACAACACGTAGCCGGATGCAAGGGCGGAGTGAAATTTTCAAAAAGTCGGACCAAGGATTTCGGTAAATACATAACTTATCACTTTGCATGCAAGATAAAGGAAAGATTGTTATAGTTAGAATATCAATATGACCCTGGAACCCAAGCCTAGTAACTACGTCAGCCCCTACCCAAGGACGTTCGACCAATCCAATGGCCGTCGATCAGCTTCTATAGGTGAGGATGCTTGGGCCAGTTCGTGCCTCAAATGGTCTTCTAAAGGACCCTTGGTTGGTCATTGGAGATGTGTGCCGGAAGTTTCAAACTAAAACATGAACGTATACGAGTTTAGGACACCTCACATTAATTTCACTCAAAACAAAAACGTAAAACTCGACGAAACATGCCTAGACACACAAGGTCATTCTAGGCACATATTTCTAATGTCATGGACGTTCTTGAGTGTTTGACCTCCAAACATCTCAAAACTTCACACACTACCTATTCACATCATATTAGACTCATGTACGACCTTATAATAACATTCGATACACATAAACACATAGACCATCAAATGAGACACCTAGGTGACTTAGTCATCGAACGTCTTGGTTGACCCTTAACGTTTGACTTCCAAAGCACCATACTTTAGATACTTCCTCAATACAACATTATAGACTTATTAAGGACCTTAGACCACCTTGACAATAAAATTAGGCTTTAGTTCACCTATGTAATTTTCGGGTCTTATAGACATATTCTCAAAGAAGACAAGGAGAGAGATGGAGTGTAGCGGCTGATGAGAAGTAGGTTTTATTTGAGAAATCTAATATAACCTAATTCTAAAGGGCTTCTAGGTTTTGGGCCTAATTTTGGAAAAATTTTTGGCAGTGTTTTGGAAACAAGAAGATGAGCCCATACACCTAATAGTTTGAAACTCTTTTGGCCGAATTTTGTCATTTTTTCCTTTATATTAATTTGTTTGAGCTTCTAATTGAATACCTTGTATATTATATGAATAGTTTCATATGTAAGAAATTTGAAATAACAAAAACAAATTTTAAAAAAAAAAAACAATTAAGTAGTATTTAGTAATGTTGAGAATGCAAAATATAGTCTTAAATTCATAATATAATGAAAAAATGATGCTAATTATAATAATTATAAAGTTAGAGTAAAAAATTCTACACAGGAAAAATGTTAGAATAGGCGCAAGGAGCCGAATTTCAAGGATCACAAACATCTATACTAGCATAAATAATTTAAATTGCATCCTCTATTAATTGTATTGTTTACAATATCAAACCTTTTGAAATGTATGATTGAATAGGATATAGATTTTCATTGTGTAACTATCGTTAAAGTTTTTATAATGAATAGAAGTTGTATTTTATATCCTTGGGTAGGTCAGTTATATTAAGAGTTGGTTGGATGGAGAAAAATCATTAAAATTCCCCCCCACCCCTAGAAAGATACATCAAAACAATATGCATGGTTATGAACCTACTCAACTCAAAAGGAAGATGGTAGATGGAAAAGGAATTGTGTGCAGTGAGCTGATGATTCAAAGGGAGGTACATACCTAAAAGTAGAGGTAGAAAAAAACAACAGTAAATATTTGGAACATCCTTTTATATGAAGGCTCTCATGAGCAATATTTATATAGATGACGTTAATATGATGTCAATCAAAAAGAAAGAAAATTGTGGGATTTTAATAAGCCTAGTATTCCACAATTAGCTTTCAAGTTGAATTACATCATGTGTATCATCACATAATATATTAGCACGCCACTCATGAGTGTCTTCATAACAGAAGGGATGTTCAAGCATTTGTACCCTTATCTTTCGATATATCACCTTTGTAGGTACGTATCCTCATTTGAAAAATCTACAACACTACACAATAAATTCCTCTTAATCTACCATTTTCGTTTGTAGGTTTGCAGGTTCAATATCATGCATATTATTTTTGTCAATCTTCAGGGAAAACTCCATTCACCCAATAACTTTATTGTATCAATCATCAAGGACGAGAAATATAATTGTAATCATTAGGGAAACTCCACCAACAGTTAAAAAAGACACAAACATAAAGAAGTCTATATCCTATTTAATCAATATCTCAATAAAATTTATGTGTTTATGACAAAAGTGAGACTCAATATAACGTATATTATAAGGAGTTTTATAACCTAACATTAGATAACAGCCCAATCTTCTAAATTTAACGATCCCGGTAGCTCCTAAATCCGCATATTTCTACAAAAATTAAGAATTCATGATAGGATCTAACCTTTTATGTCTTGGCACTGAACTCGCGTATCAGCAAGCCTTATATCTCTCCTCAAGATAGATTCAAACCATGATAAAAGATAAATGTCTCCAGAGTGTTCAAAACAACAAAAAAACAAAATGAAGACTAAAAAGAAAATGAAAAAGCTAAAGTGAGTAATTTATGATGACGTGTACGTCGTGTGTGATAAAATATCAAAATTTAAGAATTTTCATGATCCTACTGGAGCAAATCAAGAACATGTCCAAAAGGAAATCCAAATCAAGTACTAAAGGAAAAAACCAGGGTTAGAGTTCCTGAGCTGGGACTCAAAAGTATCTATTGAAGTTTGAATAAAAAGTGGTTCGATAGTCTAAAAAAATCAATTCTTCAGTAGAGACATAAAATCTCAAAAAATAAGTGTCATCTTCTTGATGGGTCAGTTCATAACAAAAGATAGAGGATAATACCAACACATTTTTGCCATGAACTTAATCATGCATAGCCCTTCCAATACTAAGATAGGGGTGGACATAGTCTCAAAGAAGACAAGGACAGAGATAGAGTGTAGCGGCTGATGAGATAGAGTAGGTTCTAAAGTTTTTGTTTTGAGAAAATCTAATAAACATAATTCTAAAAGGCTATATGTTTGGAAAATAACTGAGACAAATGGTGTTGAGTTGAGAAAAAAGAAGATGGCAAAGTGACAAGGCAAAGTTTTGAACGTCTTTTGGCCGACTTTTTTATTTTTTTCCATTACATTAATTTGTTTGAGATCTAATTTAATACCTTGTATATAATATAAAAATTCATATGTAATAAATTTAAGTTAAAGCAATAACAACCTTATAAAATAAAAAGGAGGTATAAGTAATAATAGTAATGTTGAGGGGGGGGTGGGGGGGCGGGGGGGTGGGGGGTTAGGTGTCGGTGCGGGGAGGGAGGGGGGGGGGGGGGGGCGGGGGTGGGGGGGGGGGACTGGGGGAGTGGGAGGGGCTGGGGAGGAGGGGGGGGGGGGTGGGAGGGGGCTGGGGTGGAGGGGGGGGGGGTGGGATGGGGGGGTGGGTGTAGGTGTGGGCGGGGGGGGTCGGGGGGGGGGGGTGGGGGGGGGGGGGCGGGGGGGGGGGGGGGGGGGGGGGGGGGGGGGGGTGGGGGGTGGTGGGGGGGGTGGGCTCGGGGGGGGGGGTGGGCGGGGGGGGGGGGGGCTTGGGGGGGGTGGGTGGTGGGGGGGGGGGGGGAGGAAGGGGGGGGGGTGGGTGGGTGTGGGGGGGGCGGGAGGGGGTGGGGGGCGGGTTTTTGGGGGGGTGCGTCGAAGGGGGGTGGGGGGGGGTGGGGGTGGGGGGGGGGGAGGTGGGGGTGGGAGGGGGGGGTGGGGGGGGGGGCGCTGGAGGTGGGGGCGGCGGGGGGGGCGGGGGGTGGGGGGGGGGGGGTGGGGGGGGGGGGAGGTTGGGGGAGGGGGGGGCGAGGGACGGGGTGCTGGGGGTGGGGTGGGGGGGGGGGTGGGGGGGGGGAGTGGTGGGGGGAGCGTAGGGGGGGTGGGTTTGAGGGGGGGGGGGGGGGGGAGATGGAGGGGTGGGGGGGGGTGGGGGGGGGGGGGTGGGGTGGGGGGGGGGGGTGGTCGGGGTGGCGGGTGGTGGGGGGGGGTGTGGGGTATGAACAAAATTAAAGATAGAGTTAACAGATAAACAGGCAAAAGTGTTCGAATATGCACAATGGAAGCCTTATTCAGAGCAAACGTATAATAGCATAATAATGTAAAATCACACGCATCTATTAATTTCAGTTTGTTCCACTACACATATCAAGCTGTTGGAAATATATGCATAAATAGGATAAAAATTTCATTTGTAACTTCGTGAAGTTTCATAATGAGTATAAGTCGTATTTATGTCATCGGGTGATCAAGTACCATTAGGTTTGTTGGATGAAGAAAAAATCATTAAATAGTTTCCCCCCCCCGAAAGATTCATCAAAAAATGCATGGTAGAACTACTAAACTCAAAGTAGATGTAGATGAAAGGAATGGTGTGCAGTGTGATAGAGCTTCCAAATAGGATATATTTTTTTTTTCCCCCAACAAAGAAGAGTATGAAAAAATAACAGCACTTATATTGAAACATCCCTTCTTATATAAAGGTCTTCTCGGCGACATGCGATATATCATGACGATAAAAAATATGCACTCAAAAATAATGAAAAATTAATGCGATTTAAAAAGCTAGTATTTCCACAATTTACTTACAAGTTGAAGTGACATCATGTGTATCATAATATGATATCTTAGCACTGACACTCATGAGTTTCTTTCATATAGAAGGGATGCTCTCCAGCAGGGTACCCTTATGTTTTCATATATCACTCTTTGAGATATGTATCTCATTGGAACATCTAAATACAGCCAAATGAATTCCTCTTAAGCTGACCAGTTTTTGTAGGTTTGGCAGGGTTAATATCATGCATATTATGTTGGTCTATGTTTCGAGGGATGAAAACTCTGATCATCAAGCTCTTATTCTAACCAATTAAACTCGAAGACAAAACATATAAGTGATTACAGTATAGAACTCCATCGACAAAATAAAAAAGGCACAACCTATAAAAGCTTTATCCTATTTAACAGAATCTCATAAAATTTATATGTGTTAAATAAAAGTAGAACCGATAATACCATACATTATAAGAGTTAATAACATAGTATTAGCAAACAGATCCCATAGCTCCGAAATTCTACAGATCCCGTAACTATTAAATTTCATCATTATATCTACAAAAATTTAGAATCATAATAAAAACCTTTTTCTTATCAATCGAACTGGCGAGTACTAGAAAAAGCGTCGGCCTATCTCCTCAAGAAACAAAATTTCGAACAATAATAAATTTAAATGTCTCTTTTATGGCACAAACAAACAAAACCAAAATGAAGACTTATAAAGAAATAAAAGCTTAAAGTAATAGTTTAATGATGAATGTGTACGTCGTGTGTGATAAGATATCAAAATTTAAGACTTTGATGATACTACTTGTGCATATCAGAAAAGTTCCAAAATGAAATTAAAACTCAAGTATTTAATGGACAAACTTAGAGTTAGAGTTCCTTGAGCAGGAATCAAAAGTGTCTATTTGAATTTTTAATAAAAGCTGTTCAAATATTTGAAAATCGATTCTTCAGATTAGAAAAACAAAATCTGAAAAAAAATAATCATTGTTATCTTTTCTTGATTGGCAAGTTCAAAACAAAAGATAGAGAATCATAGCAACACATTTTTGCGTAAAAATAATCATGCATAGTCCTACCAATACTGAGATAGGGGTGGACATATTCTCAAAGAAGACAGAGAGGGAGATGGAGAGTAGCGGCTGATGAGAAGTAGGTTTTAGGAGGTTTTGTTTTGAGAAATCTAATATAACCTAATACTAAAGGGCTTCTACGTTTTGGGCCTAGCTTTGGACAAATTTTGAGCGTTGTTTTCGGAAAAAAAAGATGGGCCAATTGACCGAATAGTTTAGAACTCTTTTGGCAAAAATATTGTCTTTTTTCCTTTATATTAATTCGTTTTAGCTTCTAATTTAATTCGTTGTATATTATATATAAAGTTTCATATGTAAGAAATATGAAATAAAGCAAGAATAATTTTTTAGAAAACAATACATAAGTACGAATAGCAATGTTTGAGAATGAAATCCATTATAATTTTAAAAATTAATGAAATAATGATAAATAATGATAAAAGGGGATAGTTATAGGATATAAAGTTAAAGTAACAAGTATAACAGTGAGAAAGGTAGAATATGCACATGTATAATATTGTCATAATAATGTAACCTTGCACTCACAATTCATTTTCATTTTTACAAGACACATATCAAATTTTTGAAATAATGCTGAGAGGAGAAAGGAAGTTTAATTTTGTAAACGATCGTGGAACGTTCATAATGAATACACATTGTATTTTATGTCCTCGGGTGGGTCAATCCTTGAAAGAATTGGTTGAATGGATCATAATCATTAAATGTTTCCCCCATAGAAAGATATCATTAAAATATATGCAGGTTATCTAAATACTACAATCTCAAAAGGAAGATGGTAGATGAAAACTAATTTGCTGTGCAGGTGATAGATGTCAAATGGCGGTACAACTACAGAGAGATATGAAAAAAATAACAAAACCATATATTGGAAACATCACCCTGTATAAAGGCTATCATGAGATACATCGATATAAGATTGGAAGATCACATGATATCACTCAAAAAGAAAGATATGTGGGTTTTTTATAAGCTAAGATTCCACAATTAGCTGTCAAGTGAATGGGACATTCATGTGTATCATTTCAGATGATTAGTAGCAAGCATTTAATGAGGTCTACAATAAAAAGGGAGGTCCAGATTGTGTATCCTTATCTTTCATCTATCACCTTTTAGGTACGTATACTTTTTGAAACATTTACACACAACACAGTGAATCCTCTTAATCTACTATTGTTTTTGTAAGTGTGCAGGATTTAATTCAGCATGCTATTAGTATTTTTGGCGTCTTTCTAGGGGTTGATGAAAACTCTATCATCAAAACTCTTGTTTAATACATCAAAGCATGAGGACAAAAATATTTAATTGTATTCATTAGGGAAATTTACAACGGGCAATTAAAAAAAGGCGCAACATAAAAAAGTTATTATTCATATTTAATTCTAGTCCAATAAAATTTCTATGGGTTTAATAAAAGTAGAAAGGAATATACATAGATTATGCGTTTTCTAACGGAGCAGTAGCTAACAATCCAGAGCTCCTCAATTCTCAAGATCCAGGAGCTTCTAAATTTAAGATAGATGGCGTATAAAAATTTAAGAATTCATAATAAATCTAACCTTTTTTCTTGGAAGTGAAACTAGGCAGGTACCAGCCAAAGCTTCAGATGCTATTAATCATGAAAAATATATCAACATAATAAATTTAAATGTCTCTGTTATGGACACAATCCAACAAAAACAAAATGAAGATGAGAAAGAAATAAAGCATGAAAGTAGTAGTTTAATGATGATGTGTAAGACATGCAAATTTAAGACTTTTATCATTACTACTTGAGCAATCAGAACATGTTAAAAATGAAAATCCAAAATTAAGTAGTTAAAGGAAAAACGTAAGGGTTAGGTTCTTGAGCGGGATCGAAAGTATATATTTGATTTTGAATAAAAAAATGTTCGGGAATATGGAAAATCCAAGTCTTCAGATTAGAGAAACAAAAATCTCAAAAAAAAAATCATTGTCCACTTTCTTGATGGCCAGTTAAAAAACAGTTTAGGGGATATAGCATACTTTTACGCCATAAAATAAACATCATGCATAGCGTGCCAATACTAAGATAGGGCGGATATATTTTCAAGAAGACCAGAAGAAATAGGTTTTAGGAGGTTTGTTTATACGAAAATTAAATAACCTAATTCTAAAGAGCTTCTTGTTTTGGGCAAACTTTGGACAAAAGTTTGAGATGCGTTTTGGAAAAAAGACAGAGGGCCAATTGATCGAATAGTTTAGAACTCTTTGGACGAATGTTTTTATCATTTTTTTCTGTGTATCTTAATTGTTTGAGTTTTAATTTCATACCTTGTATATTTATATAAAGTTATAGGTAAGAAATTTGAAATAAAGCACAATAATCTTTTAAAAAAAACAAGAATAGGTAATAATAGTAATGTTGAGAATGAAAAATATAATTTTAATAATTAATATAATGATAAAATTATGATAATTATAAGAACTATAAAGTTAGATTATTAATTATAACATTGAAATCTTTAGAATATGCGCACTATAAACCTTATTCAAATCACAAACATATCTAATAGCATAATAATATAAATTGCACCCCTCAATAATTTTCATTTTTTACCATACACATATCAAACTTTTATAAATATATTGTATCGAAAGATTACAGAGTTTAATTTTGTAACTGATCGTTGAACTTTTCATAATGACTACAAGTGTATTTATGTCTCGGGTGAGCAATTATATAAGAGTGGTTGAATGGGAGCAACAATTAAAATGTTCCCCCTAGAAAGTACATTAAAAAAACTATATGCATGGTTATAAACTACAATTCAAAAGGAGATGGTAGATGAAAAAAGGACTTTGCTGTGCAGTGTGATAAATATCAATAGAGGTACATACCTAAAAGGAGGTACGAAAAAATAACAGCACCTATATGTAACATCCCTTCTTAAGATGAAGGCTCTCAGGAGATACATCTATATTCAGAGGGGCGATACACATGATATCACTCAAAACAGAAAGAAAATTGTGGCTTTGATTAAGCATAAATTCCACAATACGCGTCGTTGAATGACATCATGTATCATCAGATAATACATTAGCACGCCCACTCATGCGTATCTTCATAAGAAAAGGATGTTCCAGCATGGTATCCTTATTTTTTTAATAATCACCTGTGCAAGGTACGTATACCAGTTGGAAAATCTACCACCAAACAGTTGAATTCCTCTTAATTACTACTGTTTGTAGGTTTGCAGGTTTAATATCATGCATATTATTTGATCTATCTTTATAGGGGTGAAAACTCCATTCATCAAATCTCGTGTTTATCAATCAACAGAGGACAAAAATTTAATTGTATCATTAGGGACTCCGCCGGCATTTAAAAAGGCGCACATAAAAAAAAGGCTATTATCTAATTTAATCATAGTCTCAATAACATTATATGTGTTTTAATAAAAGTAGAAACGATATATACAGTATATTATAAGAGTTGAAACTAGCAATTATCTAACAAATCCCATAGCTCCGCATATCTTACAGATCCAGTAGCTTTCTAAATTAGATAGATTCTATAAAAATTTAAGAAATCTAATTAAATCTAACCTTTTTTGGAGTGAACTAGGCCGTACCAGCAAGCTTAGGCTCTATATCACAAGAACATATATCGAACCATAATGATATTTAAAGGTCTCTGTATGGGACACATCCAACAAAACAAATGAGAATTATAATGAAATAAAAGCTTAACGTAGTAGTTTAATGATGATTGATAAGAAATCAAATTTAGACTTTTAGATAATACTGAGCATTCAGAACATGTCAAAATGAAATCCAAACTCTATTTAAAGGACAAACTTAGGGTTAGAGTTCCTTGAGCGGGAATTGAAAGTATCTATTTGAATTTTGAATAAAAATTATTCGAATATCTGAAAATCAATTCTTCAAATTAGAGAGACAAAATCTCAAAAAAATACAAATCTTGTACTTGTCTTCATTGAAGTTTCAAAAGAAAGAGAGGGAGTATAGTAGTACATTTCTGCATAAAAATAATCATGTATAGTCTTGCCAATATTGAGATAAAGGTGGATATATTTTCAAAGAAGATAGAGAGTGAGATGGAGTGTAGCGTCTGATGAGAAGTAGGTTTTAGGTAGGTTTTGTTTTGAGGAAATCTAATATAACTAATTCTAAAGGGCTGCTATTGGTTTTGGCCTAACGGCGGACAAATTTTGAGCTGCGTTTTGGAAAAGAAGATGGTCAATTGAACGAATCGTTTAGAACTCTTTGGGACAAATTTTGTCCTTTCTCCCTTTGATATGAATTAATTGAGTCCTTCTAATTAATACAGTGTAATTATATAGTAAAGTTTCAGATGTAAGAAATTTGAAATAAAGCAACAATAATCTTTTTAAAGAAAACAAGGATAAGTAATAATGGTAATGTTGAGAATGAAAAATATAATTTTAAAAATTAATGAAAATAATGATAGAATGATGATAATATCAGAATTATAAAGTTAGAGTAACAATTATTACAAGGAAAACATTAGAATATGCGCAATGTAAGCCTTATTCAAATCACAAACATATATAATAGCATAATAATGTAAATGCATTCAATTAATTTGCATTTTTACCATACAATATCAAACTTTTGAAAGATGATTAAATAGGATAAAGGGTAATTTTGGAACTATCTTTGGACTGTCATAATGAATACAACTTAATTTTTGTCCTGGTCGGTCATTACATTAAGAGTTGATTGAAGGGAGGAAAAGCATTAAAAGGTTCCCCCCTGAAAAGAGACATCAAAACTATTAGCATGGTTATGAACCTACATCTCAAAAGGAAGATGGTAGATGAAAAGAATTTGTTGTGCAGTGTGATAATGATTCAAATGGCGGACATACTACAAAGGAGAGTATGAAAAAAATAACCAACCTGCATATATTGAACATCCCTTCTTATAGAAGGCTCTCATCAGATGACATCTATATAAGAGTTGACGATACAAAGGATACACTCAAACAAGAAAAAAATTGTGGGCTTGATTAAGCTTGATTCCACAATTAGCTTAAGTGAATGACATCAGGTGGATCATCACATGATATATTGCAGCCACTCATGATTTCGTCACAATAGAAGGGATGTTCCATCATAAGTATCTTATCTTTTCGTATAGAAGCTTTGCAGGTACGTATACTCATTTAAAAACATAAAAACACACAACACAATTAATTGCCGCTTAATCTAGCAATTGTTTTTGTAGGATTGCAGGTTCAATATCAGGAAATATTTTTTGATCTATCTTTCACGGGTGAAAAACTCCATAATGGGTCACGACCCAAAACGGCCGGCGAGTGGCACCAATAACTTATCCATACCTATGGAGCGAACCAACAATCTAAACCCAACATAGCAGCATTTCACATATAAACAAAATAACCGCGGAAGATCAACATCTTATTAAAAAACCAATAATCAAACTTCAAAGCTTATCAACTATCATCACCAAAATCTGGAAGTCATCACATAAGAACATCTATCCTCAAATTACTATGTCTAAGAGTATTAAGAAACTAAATACGTAAAAGATCGGTCATGTCTGAATTAAAGACATCAAGACGTGAAGGATAGAATTCAGCCGAGCTAGAACATGTAGCTCCCCTGATTTGATATAAAGACGACTGGCTAGAGTTGAGGACGAGCTTGAAGTCGCGGGCACGTTTGCTGCACTCCACAAAAACCAAGAGGAATAATACAGTAGGGTCAGTAGAAGGAACACGTAATGGAGGTAAAGTATCATAGCCCCAACTAAAATAGAAAGCAGTATATATAAATATTTGTGTGTATATAAAATCAACTACAATACTCAACAGGTAGCCAAACAACAAGTACAGAAACCATTAGCAAAACATTCAAGCCGACCTTATGAGGAATCAAGCCTACACACCATACTCATGTGGGCATGAGGTTCTTCAGAAATTGAGGATATTAACATGATTCAAGATTACTTCTTTTATTCTTACGTGTAGAACGTGGGACACTCCGATCACCTAATATACGTGTCGAACGTGACACTCTGATCCCTCTACTCATGTCGGAACGTGACACCCAATCCCCTAATACTACGGCAGAACGTGAACCCGATCCCTAAGACTACGTGTCGGAAAGGACACCCGATCCCCTAAATACGACGTGTCGGAAACGTGACACCCGATCCACTTATCTCCATTGATTCCATTTGTTCAAGTCTCATAGCAAGGTGTCATCTTAACAGAGAGAATCAAGGTGAAGATTCACAATACCACATACAAACACGCAATCAAGCATATAGAAGAATTACAATCCACCTAATACAATCAATCGCTATTAGAGGATATTATGAAAGATAGCATAAACCATACCTACATCCATGAAGAATCTCGATAACAAGTAATTCTCAATGCTTTGCTTCCTATTACGCTTCTCCCTGTTGCTCGTTATCCCTCTTCTGTTTTTTTATTTTTCCTTCCCAATTCTTTTTTTACCCTAATTATCATATAATTCAATTATAAAAGATGAAAAACTAACCAACTATTACGTAAAGGTGACCCTTTTAACCCACAAGTAAATAAATTATTGAACTTACCCCACTAATTTCTAAAGTTTGAATGAATGGCCAAAAACCCTTAAAGACTTTTAGAAGAAATCCGACCCAGTTGGGGTTACGCAACCTGTGACGGCCCGTCTGTCTATGAAGGGTCCGTCCTGCAGGTCCGTCACAAAGATAACGAGAATTCAATTCAGTAAAGGACTTGTGCGGTCCGTCGTATCTACGACGTTCGTGCGCAGATCCGTCGAGGAGTTAAGATGAGTCACTCCCAGTACCCAGATTTCAGAGTTGAAGTGTTTTGGAAAGAGGTGCCGACGGACCATTGTGCTATGACGGTGTCGTCCTACAATTCGCGTCGAGGGGCAATGAGTGAGGAGAAAACAGGGAAAATTACAATGTGTTGGGTAACCGGGTTTCATGACGGTCCATCATGGCATGACGGTCCGTCGCGTCTGATCCGTCGAACCAGTTCAGTTTTTATCAAAATGATGCTACTGCCCGAAACGACTCAAAACAAGGTCGTTACAAAAATACCAAATTTACGATAGTTGGTCTTGACGATCACAAGAAGAAAAACAAGGGCGATTAAAGAGTACCTGAATCTGCAAAAAGGGGGGTATCTTCTGCCTATAGCCTCCTTCTCCCAAGTGGACTCTTCAGCTGGACGATTCTTCATTGAACTTGATGGTGAAATATCTTTGATCTCAACTTGCGACTTCTCTATATAAGATAGCAACAGGATCTCCTCATAAAACAAATTTCATCTCGAAACAACTGAATCCCAACGAATTAATATAGTTTGTGTCTCCCCATGTTAATTTTTCATATAGACACATGAAAACCGGGTGCACTCCTGAGAGTCCGGAGGCAAGATTCTTCTTTGTCTTGACAAGATTAAGGGAAAACAGTTTCTCAGATGAGAAAACATGATCGATCGAGATATGGCAACATGCGAGGAGAGGTAAAGAAGCAAAAATTGATGAGGATGGGTGTTGAAGATTTAAGGAAGTGTATGTGTAACGACGGTTAGTCGTTTGAGCGCAGATTTTATTTCTGGAAAATAGGTTGAGGCTGGACGGACACACGACGGACCGTACAGAGGCCGACGGACAGTCGAAGTTCTCGTTTCAAAACCACTTATACATTCTGAAATTGGGTATGAAAATCGACTCTCAGATTCGGACGGAATGCAGGACGGACTCACAGGCGTGACGGAACGTCAAAAGGCGTGACGACCGTCACGGGGACTCTTTGGGGAAATTGAGGTCTTGAACATTGCGACGACCTGCAGACGGACCATCGCAGGCACGACTGGCCCGTCACAGGTGCGTATCCAAGTCGAGGTAGATTATGTTATTATTTAATGGGCGTTTGGACTATTTCCTGCTTTAATATAAAGTGGTGGGTTAAGTTAATCAGTCTAATTACTTGGGGTTAAAAGAGGTAACCTTACGTTAATTAGTGGTTTATTATGCATATTTATACTTAATTATATGCTTAATTGGGTATAAAAAGGAAAGAGGTTCTGAATGAAGAAAATAGAAAGAACAAAGAGAGACAGAAAAAGAGAAGAGAACGATTAGAGAGGGAGAGAACGAAGAGGATAGCAAGGATTTGAGCAGAGAGCTGTTTTGATCGCAATCTTCGGTGGAGGAGGTTAGGTTTTTACAATATTCGTAGTAAAATCTTAATAGTGAATGATAGGTGTTGGGTAGTATGATTAATCTTCATATGCGTTAATTGTGTGATGCATGATGTGATTTTATATATTACATGATTGTGATCAAAAAAGAGGAATGAATGAAGCTATTGAATCTTAAATCTGAAGAATACCGAATCTACTTTGTAATGATGGTTGCCTTGTATAAAAGAAGGCTGATGAACGAAAGTAGTGGATTAGGGGACGGGTTCCACGTTCCGGAACAGGATAGTAGATAAGGAGCGGAGTGTCACGTTCGACACAAGGATAGTTTATATTGGAATCGGGGTGCCACGTTTCAGGTACCAGTGAAGAGTATCATGAGGAGCGGGGGAGTTGTTAGTTGTCACGTTTCCGGACACCAGAATAGTATAGGTGGATCTTGGGTGCCACGTGCCCGGGTACCAGGAATTAGAATGAGGAGAGCAGTGTCACGTACCGACACGAGAGAAATACTATAATGAATTCTTGAAAGCATACTAATATAACTTCAATCTAAAGAGCCGGTTTCCCAAAACATGATCGGTTTGTGGAGGCTTTTGAGTCCTCATAGATATTGATCGGTAATATTATACTGATGATTTATACTTGTGCTATCACACTGTAGAATATTAGTTGATTTTATGAGTTATCGAGGATAGTATTGCTTTCCTACTTTGAGTTGGACGATGATACATACTCAGTACTGTGGGTTGTACGGACCCCTACTTTATGTTTTCTTTTGTATATCGTGGTATGAGCAAAAGTTCCGTCATCTTCGACTCAACAGTAGTCAAGCCGTCTTCGTCACACCGGATCTGCAGGGTGAGCTAATGCTTCTAGGCTTGGACTGGATCTCCTGCCTCATGCTTGATGCCTTGTGAAGTAAGTTTCGGCATAAACCTAGCTTTTATTTGTTTAGCTATATTAGTAATACTATTAGTTTAGTAAATGACAGAGATGTTCTGTGGTATGACTTCCAGATTTTGGGGAATTAATAGATGTTCGAATGTTAGAAGTATTGCATGTCTTGTATTTATGAGTTTAAGTATTACGCAGTGCCTTTATGTTGATAAAAGTGGAAATGATAACGTGTAGATATGTTGGTTCGATCACCTAGGAGGGTAAATGCGGGGGCAGTCGCGATATGAATTTGGGTAGTGACAGTATGTGTGCCCCCACGTCGGTGATGCTGATTCACACTATTCGTACAGGGCTCATAGTTCAAGTATTTTACATCCTGGGCAACCGATGTAGGGACCTAAAGCAACAGTATCTGGGGGAGTAGGATGAAGCGTGACATTGTGATTTGTTGCCCCCATGCCCGACTTGCAGTAGGTAAAAGTATGAGCACCAGAGGGCCCGCGGAAACACTTCAGAAAAGCCATTCCTGAATGGAAATGGGAAATAGAAAAGAAGAAGATAGAAAAAAGAAGAAGACAGAAGAAGAAGAAAGAAGAATCAACAATGATTTGTGGTTGGTTTCTTCCAAAGACATTGGGTAAGTTGATGCCATTTGGGTAAGTGTGTACGATAAAACTAATCTGGCTAACTTAATCCGGTAGGTGATTACAAGAGAGAAGGTAAGCCAAACTTACACTTAGGAAATTTGTTCGAGTGCATCGGGTACGCGTTACGTTCTAAGTTTTGGAGGAATGGCATGCTAAATTAGGTAACAGGTTGGATCTTAGTACGGCATTTCACCCGAGACCGATGGTCAGTCAGACAAACGATTCAGTGTTGGAGATATGCTCGTGCATGTGTGATAGATTTTGCGTGGTCATTGGATACTCTGCCCTTTGCAGAGTTTTCGTACAAATAATATCTATCACTCAAAGTATTGATATGGCCAATTTGAGGCACTATATGGAGGAGAGGTAGGTCGCCCATTTGGTGGTTGATGACATGTGAGGGTGAGACCATGGGGTACCGATGGTAGATAAAGTAAAATTAGTCAGGAGAAGCTCCGTAGCAGCGCAGAACTGCAGAAAGGATATGCAGAGCGAAAGGTTAGGGACTTGGATTTGATGGAGGTGAGCAAGTCTGGTGAAGGTTCCGCCCATGAAAAGGGGATAATGAGTTTGGTAAGCCGAGGTAAGCTGAGCCCAAGGACATTGTCCATTTGAAAGTTCTGAAGCGCGTGGGGGAAGTGGCTTATGAATTGGCATGCCTCCAGGACTCTTAGGGAGTGCACCCGGTATTTCATGCGTCTATGCTGAAAAAAATACCATGGGGAGAAACTATATTATTCGTGGGATTCAGTCCTTCTGGATTGAGAATCGTTGTACCTCTATATGAGGAGGAGCTGTTGTATCTTAGATAGTGAAGTCAGCAAGTTGAGATCTAAAGGAGATTGCATCAATCAAGTTCGGTTGCCAATGGAAGAATGGCCAGGAAGAGCCACCTTGGGAAGAAGGAGTGTGCTATGCAAGCCAGATACCCACACCTTTTTTCAGCTTCGGGTACTCTTCTCGCCATTGTTTTTCTTCTTGTGGATCGTTCGAGGAACGAACGAGGCGTAAATCGGCATCTATGAACGAATGTTTAGTGGTTCGGGTAGAGAATCTTTGTGGATAAAAAACTGACGGGACGTCGACGGGATAACGGGACGGGACCGTCACGGCAGACGGACGTTCATGGACCCAGTCGACAACACATGTGTAATTTCCGTGTGCTCCCTCATTGCCCTCGATGACAAGGAGGAAGAAACCGTAATAGGATCAACGGCCGGTGGGCACCTTGTCCAACAACACTCAACTCTGAAAATCGGGTACTTGTGCCTTTTTTTTTTTTTAGGCGGACTGCTGAACTCGTGACGGAGCTTTAGCACGGACCGTCGTAGATGAGGACCGTAAAAGGTCTTACAGAATTGAATTCTCTGATCTCATGACGGACATTGAGACGGACCGTAATAGACAGCGGGCCGATCCGGTACAGGTTGGCGTAACCCCACTGGGTCGGATTTCTTTAAAAAGGTTTTAGGGTGTTTGGACCATTCATGGACAAACTTTATGAACTAGTGGGAGTTCAATAAGTTATGTACTGGGGTTACAAAGAAGGAACCTTGAATAAATAGTGGGTTATTTTATATCTGTTAAATGGATTATATGTAATTGGTAAAAGAAAAGAATTGGGAGAGGAAAAAATATAAAAAGAACAGTAAAGAGGAAGAGACGAGCCAGAAAAGGGAGAAGCGAAGAGGAAACCAAAGGAATGAGAAGGAACCTTGGTGATCGAGATTCGCGGTGGAGGTAGGGTAGGGTTTTATGCTATCTCATAGTAAAATCTAAATGGGATTAATATGTATTGGGGGTATTGTAAAGTCTTCTATATGCTGATGCGTGTTTGTAGGTGTGATTGGAATCTTTAACCTTGCATTTTCTTTATTAAGATGACACCTTGGCATAACGAAGACTTGAACAATGGAATACAATGTATTAGTGGATCGGTGTCACGTTCGACAACGTAGTATAGGGGATGGTGTCCCGTTCCGAACGTAGGAGTTGGGGCTCGGGATGTCACGTTCGACACGTATCTTAAGGGAGTAGAGTGTCACGTTCCGAAAAAGTAGTATAGGGGATCGGGTGATGATTCCGGAACACGTAGTATTAGGGGATCGTGTGTTCACGTTCCGACACGTAGTATGGGATCGGAGTATCACGTTCCGACAGGAGTATAGGGGATCGGAGTGTTTCACATTCCGTCAAGGTAAGGATAAAGACACGATAATCTTGAACATGTTAATATACTCAATTGAAGACCTATGTCAAATGAGTCTGTGTGGAGGCTGAGTCATCATAGGTACGCTTGATGTGTGCTAATGGTTCTGTACTGTGTTGCACAGGGAGTATGTAGTTGATTTATAATAATTTGATATATGCTTTCTATTTTGAGTTGGCGATGAACCTAATCAGTACTTTGTCCTTGTACTGTACCCCTACTTGTATTTTCCTCTATGATGTGTGGAGTGCAGCAAAGTGACAGGACTTCAACTCGTCCTCAACTCTAGCCAGTCGTCAGTATCTCAGATCTAGGGTGAGCTACTGTTTCTAGCTGGACGGCTTCTCTCCTTCACGTCTTGATTCTTCAATTTCGGACTGGAACATCTTTTCCTTATTTAGTTTTCTTAAATACTCTTAGACTTAGTAAATTTGAGGATTAGTATAGTACTTGATGTGATGACTTCAGATTTAGGATGATAGTTGAAAACTTTAGAATGTTTGATTATTGGTTATTTGTAATAGATTTGGAGTATATAACATGATTCAAGATGACTCTCGTTATCTTACGGTCAGAACGTGACACTACGATACCACTAATACTACGTTCGGAACGTGGACACTCAGATCCCCTACACTGCGTGTCAGGAACGTGACACCCATCCCCTATACTTACCGTGTCGGAACGTGCAACCAGTATCCCGAATGACTAGTGTCAGAACGTGACCACTCTATCCCCGAATACTACAGTGTCGGAACGTGACACCGATCCCCTAATTATCCGTGTTCGAAAAAGTGACACCGATTCCCCTAATACTTACGTGTCGGAATGTTGACACTGCCGATCCACTATCTAATTGATTCAATTTGTCAAGTCTTTCGTTAGACAAGACTTCAAGTGTGAACATTAACAATCACAACATCAAAACACGACAATCAGCAATAGAAGCCTTACAAACCACCAAATACATAGCATCGATATTTAGAAGTACTAGAAGATAGAATATAAAAACCCATAACCTATCCACCGAAGAATTCTCGATTAACAAGTTACTCTCAATGCCTTTGCTTTCGTCTTCGCTTTCCCTGTCCGATAGTTCTCGATTCTTATGTTCTTGTTATTTTTCCTCTCCCATTCTTTTTCTTTACCCTAATATCAGATGAAGCAAGGAGAAAAGAGGAGAGGCAAAAATAACCGCACGAGTGAGGGCAGACGGGTACCGCGGGGTTGGAAGCCCTCCCAAGGAAATGTAACGGATGGCGACTGACAAGAAACACCCCTCCCCCCGTCGTACCATACCAATAAGTAGATGCTTCTTTAACTATAAGCATTTAGGACAACATGAATGGTAAAAAGCAAAAAACCTGTGTTAATCAACATCTTACGAAGAAATAAAACTATATGTTTGGGGTTACGCAACCTGTACGGCCCGTTAGTGTCTATGACGGTAAGTCCGGCAGGTCCGTCACAAAGAATAGAGCAATTGAGCCAGGCTCACGTTAATGTACCGGCATTTCGTCGACCAGGTGACGGCGTATAAAAGAAGGTCCGTGCGCGGCAGCTCCGTGCGGAGTCTCAGAGAGTCACCATCACAGTTTTTACCCAAGAGATTTCGGAAGAGTTGCAAGTGTTTTGTGTAACTGAAGGTGCCCGATGGACGTTGTGCCTATTAGGTTCGTCCTCCTTGTCGTCGGGGCCATGAGGAGAGCAACAGGGACATTACATATGTGGGGGGCGACGGGTCCAGACGGTCCGTCATGTTCCATGATGGTCCGTAGAGGTGATCCGCGACCAGCGTTTTTATCACAAATTGATTCTATGCCCGAAACGACTAAACAGGTTGGTGCATTCATTGAAACTCTTATTCTAATTCAATTAGCTGAGGACAAAGAAAAATAATATGTATTTCATGGGAACTCCACCGACAATAAAAAAGGACTAAAAGGTCCATTATCCTATCTTAATATATACTCAATAAATTTACATAGTTTATATAAAAGTAGAAACGATTATATAAATATGTTATAATATTTAAACATATCATTTTCTAAACCGATCACATAGTCTAACTTCTACAAGATTCCTTACATCTAAATCAGATAGATTTCTACAAAAATTAAGAATTGATAATAAATCTAACATTTTTCTTCGCAGTGAAGGAGGAAGTACCGCTTCGGATCTCTTCCTCAAAATAATTTCGTACTATAATAAATTTAAATGTCGTCTTGTGATGGACAGAAAAAAAGAACAAAGGGAAGACTTATAAAGAAATATAATTCTAAAGTATAGTTAATGAGAGGTGTAGGTCGTGTGAGATAAGATATCAAAATTTAAGATTTTCATGATATTATTAGGCATATCAGAACATGTCCAAAATGATATACAAACCAAGTATTTAAAGGACAAACTTAGAGTTAGAGTTCCTTGAGTGGGACCGAAAGTATCTATTTGTATTTTGAATAAAAGTGTTCGAATATTGCAAATCGAGGATTCATTTAGAGAAACAAATTATCCAAAAAAAAATTGTAATCTTTGTCATGTTGGCAAGTTCAATAAGGAAAATAGAGGAACATAGCAACAATTTTTGAATAAAATAAAAATGCATAGCCATGTCATACTGGAGTAGGGCTTGAACATCTCAAAGACGACAGGGAGAGAGGATGGAGTGTAGCGGCTGAGTGAGAAGTACGTTTAGGAGGTTTGTTTTGAGA
The DNA here is from genome assembly GCA_027704765.1 of Solanum habrochaites. Taxonomy (NCBI): domain Eukaryota; kingdom Viridiplantae; phylum Streptophyta; class Magnoliopsida; order Solanales; family Solanaceae; genus Solanum; species Solanum habrochaites. Next base: position 6,518,003 of record JAKWJA010002495.1, on the reverse strand, counting down.
AATCGAAATAACCCTATGCTAAGGGCTTCTAGGTTGGGCCTAATTTGGACAAATTTTGGGCTGCGTTTTGAAAAAAGAAGATGGGCCAATTGACCTAATAATTAGAAAACCTTTTGGCCGAATGTGTCATTTTTTTCATTACATTAATCATGTGAGCTTCTAAATTTAATACCTCAGTATATAATTAAAAAGTTTCATAATGAAGAAATTTGAATAAAGCAACAAACAATCTTTTTAAGAAACACAGATAAGTAATAATAGTAATGTGAGAATGAAAAAATATAATTTTAAAAATAATGAAAATAATAATAAAATGATGATTTAATTATAAAGAATTAAAGTTAGAGTAAACAATTAAACCGGGAAAATGTTAGAATATGCGAAATGGAAGCCTGATTTAGATCACAAACATTTATAATAGCCATAATTAATGTAAATTGCAATCCTCAAGTTCATTTCATTTTACCACTACACATATAAAATTTTGAAATATATGATTGAATAGGATATAGAGTTCCATTTTGTAACTATCGTGAAGTTTCAAATGAATAAAGTTCTATTTATGTCCTAGGCGGTGTCAATTACATTAAGAGGTGGGTGGATGTAGCAAAATCATTAAATGTCTTCCCACCCCCCCCCCCCCCCCATAGAAAGATACATCAAAACAATACACATGGTTTATAACCTATAAACTCAAAAGGAAAATGGTAGATGAAAAGTGAATTCGGTGTGCATGTGTGGATAGAGGATTCAACGGGGAGGTACATACTACAAAGAAGAGGTGTGAAAAAAAATAGTACATCTATTAGAACACCCTTTTTTATGAAGGCTCTCATGAGTGCATTATATGATGGGACGATACAAATCATGTCTCAAAAAAAGAAAGAAAGATGAGCTTTTAATAAGCCTAGTATTCCACAATTAGCTTTTCAAGTGAATGACATCATGTGTACATACATGTGTCATTGCCCCGAGCTACCCCGGACGCGGACACCGAACTAGGACCCAGGTGATCCGAAGCAACCCTAATGCATGATCATGAGCATATTAAAGATAATAACTGTTGTGGAATCTAAATCAACCTAAAAGAAAAATGGGAAGTACCATTATTGCTAATAGCTGAGAATTTGAAAACACGTGTTTATACAAAAGAAAGATTAACTCAATACTAAGGTGACTCTAAACTATGTCTGAAAAGAGCTTAAAAATAGACTAGAAATATAGGACAAGACCAATAAATCTAGCAAAAAACTGAACTAAATGACTCAAGACTGAAATGAAAACTCATGAATGTTGTCTCGGAGATATGAGGATTCACCACTGAATCTGCTGACTGGCGATTCGGGAAACGATCTAGTGTGATCGGATGCGGGAACCTGAACCTACATCACGAGAAGATGTAGCGGCAAGTATGCGTAGTACTGAACGGTACTAAGCATGTTGATAGAGTAAACAGAAATAAAACATAACTTAAAAAAACACAAAAACAATTATACTAATCAGACGTCATGTGCTTATTTCGAGCTAACTGGAAGCATGACCAACTTAGGACATGCTTGAAACTAAATATTGAATAACGTAAATGTAAATGCAGAGAGTCGACAGAACTGGGGGGACTACTATTAACCGATAATAAAAACACAGCGCAAAATGGGAGTCCTATGGTATACGCCCCATCGAGAGGACCCAATATACCCTGCTCAAAGGTATAAAGGTATGTTGGCGTGATCACTAAACTGATTTACACAAAAGGGGACGTACAAACTACTCGGTAGCGGTAGTAGTTCTGGGACTGTTGGTATGCGTAAACCCTAAGTCCAACTCGGTATTATGATACACCCAATTAATTCTTTAAATTGACTGATTATATCGGAATGTCAGTAAAATATGGATAGCTCAATACTGAAAACATGCAAAATGAGCATGAAAACAATTATATGGTAATTATGCATTATTAATCTGAGGCATGCATATTGAAGTGCTGGAAATTATGACTAGCATGTGCAATGTCAAGATCTAAAGAAAACAAATATAGGGTTCTGAAATTCATGACGATAATCTGAGTAAGAAAATTGAATATGATTTGGAACATATATTTAATAAATTACATGAAGTAAGTTATATCAATGTTTTGTGAACCCTAGGTTTTTAGGATACGAAAATCAAGAACTAAATGAAAACAAGGAACCAATGGGGGAAAAGAAGCCAGAATGAAATACCCATACCAGGTGTATAAATCCATGGAAAAATACTAAGTTTTGGGGCTGGAACTGTGGAGCTTGTGCGTCTTGAATAGGGTTCTGTGAGGCTTTTTTTCTCCTTTCTTGCTGCGAAGTTTCTATTGTTTTGATTTAATGGATTAACTTGGAGATTTTAAATAGTTTAGGCTTAAACTACTAAAATATGAGGATTTATGTTCAAAACGACATAATTTATGTTTAAAGGAGGGGGAAAGGTCAAAAAAACCCTGGGAGGTTGCTGTCGGGCCTCACGATGGCCACGGACGGACGTCGTGTTGGACCGACGCCCGTTGTGGATCCGTCGTGAAGGCTGTTCGATAAGCCTTACTAAAAGGCAACACTTTACTCGGAAGTCTATTTTTTGCCAGATCGGGGATATGGAAAGATAATTCAATGATCTATATGTGGGTGGTAATGAGAGACCTAGTATGGTGTTCTAAGATTATGATCAATTGTAATTTGACACGGACTAGGACCGTGTTTGACTACGGACCGTAAGCCGTCTGTCAGTCCAAGGACATAACCAATTTTCTAGGCTGAAAATGTTCGGGATTTCTGATCTTCATCGACAGTTTTTTCAAGATGGGACCGTGGTTCAGCTAACGGTCTGCGAGCCACCGTTGTCGCAATACAGATTTTTCTTAAAAAATGAATTTTTGGTTTGTTTTGGCTATGAGGTGTTACATTGCTATATTAGCACGCCAATGTTTAGTTTCTTCACAATAGAATGGATGTTCAAGCATCTGTATCCTTATATTTTCATATATTATGTATCCTCATTTGAAAGATTTACCACACAACACAGTGAATTCCTCTTAATCTACCACAGTTTGTAGTTGCAGGTTTCAATATCATGCATATTATTGATCTGATTTCTAGGGGGAAACGTAATTCTCAAACTTAGTATAGCAATCAACCGAGGACAAAAAGTATAATTTGTCATTTATTAGATAACTCAACCGACAATTAAAAAAGCATCCACATAAAACATCATTATACAATCTATCAGATATCTCAGTAAAATTTAGGGTTTATAAAAAAATTAGAACCGAATTGAAACATATTATTATAAGATTTTATAACGTCGCCATAGCGAACAGATCCTCATTTGTTCTAAGTTCTAGCAGATCCCGTAGCTCCTAAATTCAGATAAATTTCTACAAAAATTTAAGAGTTCATAATAAATCTAACCGTTTTTCTTGGTAGTGAATAGGAGAGAACTGAGCCACAGCTTCGGATCTATCTCCTCAAGAACAAATTTCGAACCATAAAACTTTGAATGATATTTTTTTGGACAACAACCAACTAAAACAAATGAAGACTTATAAAGAAATCAATCTTAAAGTAGTAGTAATTGATAAAGTGTACTCACAATAAGAAATCAAATTTAAGACTCAAATACACTTGGGCTTCAGAAATGTCCAAAAATGAAATCCCAACTCAAATATTTAATAGGCAAACTTAGGGTTAGGTTCTTGAGAGGAATGGAAAGTAGCTATTTGAATTTGAAATAAAAGTTGTTCGAATATTTAAATAATGCATTCTTTTGTTATGAGAAATTAAAATGTCAAAAAAAATTATTGCATCTTGGTCTTGATTGGCCACTTGAAAACGAAAGATAGAGGATCATAGCAACACATTTTAGTATAAAAATAATCATGCATAGCCCTGCCAATATTAAGATAGGGGTGGACATATTCTAAAAGAAGACAGGAAAAGAGATAGAGTGTAGCGGTTGATGAGAAGTAGGTTTTAGGAGTTTGTTGAGAAATCTAATATAAACCTACTTCTAAAGGCTTCTAGTTTGGGTACTAACTTGGATAAATTTGGTTGTGTGTTTGGAAAACAAAGAAGATGCTGCCAAGTGACTGATATTTTAGAACTTCTTTGACCGAATTTATCATTTTTCTCTAGTATGAATTGTTTTGAGCTTCTAATTACTACCTTCGTATATTATATAAAAAGTGTCAATGTAAAAATTTGAAATAAAAGCAACAATAATCTTTTTAAAGAAAATAAGAATAAGTAATAATAGTACAATGTTGAGAATGAAAAACTAATTTAAAAATTAATGAAAATAATGATAAAAGATGATAATTAAAAGAATTAAAAAGTTAGATAAACAATTATAACAAGAAATGTTAGGAATAGGCGCATGTAAGCTTATTCATCACAAACATATAAATAGCTTAATAAGAAATTGTAGCTCACAATTGATTTTTCATTTTTCAATCACACATATCAAACTTTTTGAAATATATGATTGATTTGGATAAAGAGTTAATTTTGTAAACTATCGTGAGTTTCATGAATGAATACACGTTGTATTTTAGTCTCGGGTTGGTCTATTACATTAAGAGTTGGTTGAATGGAGCAAAATCATTTAAAAGTTTCCCTCTAGAAATAGATATCAAAACTATTGAATGGTATGAACCACTAAATCTCAAAAGGAGATGGTAGATGAACAGGGGAATTTGTTGTGACAGTGTCATTGATGATTCTAATGGAGGTACGTACCAGACAATGTAGAGTAAGGAAAAAATAAACAACAATAATCATAACTGCCCCTTCTTATATGACGGCTCTCATGAGTAGACATCTATATATGATTGGAATGAACAATGATGTCACTCAAAAACAAGAAAAATGGGGCTTTTAGAAGATGGTAGTCCACATTAGCTTTCAGGTTGAATGACCTCATGTGTCGCACAGAGATAATTAGAACGCCCCTCATGAGTTTTCTTCACAATAGAAGGAGTTCCAGCGTATGTATCCTTATCTTTTCACATATTGCCTTTGTAGGTACGTATACTCATTGAAAAATTACCACAAACACAGTGAATTTCCTTTAATCTACCACGTTTGAGTAGGTTTGCAGGATTCAATCTCAGCCATATTATTTTGATCTATCTTTCTAGGGGTCTGACAACTCCATTCTCAAACTCTATTCTCAATCAATCACATGAGAAAAAATATAATGTATTCATTAGGGAAACTTCCAACGACAATTAAAAAAGGCACAACATAAAAAAGTATATTATCTATTAATCATAGTCTCAAATAAATTATATGTGTTTATACTAAAAGGTAGAACCTATATTAACTATATATATAATATAAGAGTTATAAACGTGCCTACTAACAGATTTCCCATAGCTCCGACATCTCACAGACCCCTAGCTCAAATTCAGATTTATTTCTATAAAAATTTAAGAATCATAATAAATCATAACTTTTCTGGCAGTGAACAGGCAGACCAGGAAAGTCGATCTATCTATCAAGAAAACATATTTTGAACCATAATAAATTTATCTTGTCTCTGGGTATGGATCACAATCCAACAAAACAACATGAAGACTTATTAAGAAATAAAGTAAAGTAGGAGTTTAATGGATGATTGTTGATATGAAATCAAAATTTAGACTTAGATAGTAATTGAGCTTGATATCACATGACCAAAATGGATACAAACTCAAGTATTTAAAGGAAATAGGTAGGTTCCTTGAGCGGGAATCGAAAGTATCTATTTGAATTTTGAATAAACATTTTGAAAATCTTAAAATCATTCTTCAGATTAGAGAAACAAAATCTCAAAAAAAATAAATCATTGTCATATTTTCTTGACTGGTCAGTTCCAAACGCAAGATAGAGGATTATAGCAATTCATTTTTGCGTAAAAAATAATCATCCATAGTCCTGCCAATACTGAGATAGGGGTGGATATATTTACAAAGAAGACAGAGAGAGAGAGATGGATTGTAGCGGCTGATGAGAAGTAGGTTTTAGAAGGTTTTGTTTTGAGAAATCTAATATAACATAATTCTAAAGGTCTTCTATGTTTTGGGCCTAATTTTTGAGAAATTTTGAGCTGCGTTCTGGAAAAAAGAAGATGAGCCAATTGACTGAATAGTTTAGAACTGTTTTGGCCAAATTTTGTCATTTTTTTCCTTCATTTTATTTTGTTTGAGCTTCTATTTTAATATATTTTATACAAACTTTCAAATGTAAGAAATTAAAATTAATACAACAATCTTTTTAAGGAAACACAACAACAGTTTTATAATAGTAATGGTTTTGACACAATGAATAGTATAATGTTTTAGAATTAATTAAATAATGATACAATGAATGATAATTATAATAATTATAAAAAAAGTTTTGAGTACAATATATCAATGGAAAAGGTTAAATATGCGTAATGTAAGCCTTATTCATATGACCAACATATTTTTAATATCAGAATCATGTTTTATTGCACTCCTCAATTTAATTTCATCATTGTTTACCACTCGAAACACATTCAAAACTTTTTTAAATATATGATTGAATAGGATAATAACGATTTTTATTCTTGTAACTATCGTTGAATTTTCATAATAATCAGTGTATTTAAATGTCCTCGGGTGGGTCAATCACATTTGAGTTTGGTGTATGTAGACACAAAATAATGTAAATGTTTCCCCCCATAGAAATATCCATCAAAACATTATGCATGGCCTAAACCCTCGTAAACTCAAAAGAAGATGGTATATGAAAGGGGGAATTTAATTGTACATGTGATAGATGATTCAATGGAGGTAAATACCTACAAAGGAGAGTTTGAAAAAATACACCCAATATTGGCCATCCCTTCTTATATGAGGCTCTCATGAGCGCTCTATATATTATTGGAGGATAACACTTGCTGTCCCTTCAAAAACAAAGAAATTATGGGATTTTATAAGCCTAGTAGTCCACAATAGCTTCATCATCAGGTTTGAATGACATCATGTGTATCCTCACATAATATATTAGCGCACGCCACTCAATAGTTTATTCGCAAAAATAGGATGTTCCATCATTGTACCCTTATTTTTCCATATATAACTTTGGGCTGATACATATCTCATTTGAAACACTACCACACACAACGCATGAATTCCCCCCCTTTAAATCTACCACTTGGTTTTGTATTGTTTTTCAAGTTTAATATCAATGCAATAGTATTCGATCTATGTTTCCGGGCTTGAAAACTCAATTCATCAAACCTGTTCTAATCAATCAATCCGAGGACAAAAAATATACTTTTGATTCATTAGGGAACTCCACCGACAATTAACAAGAAAGGGCCTCAAAAGTCCCCTTATCCTATCTAATCAATATATCTCATAAATATTTACTATGTGGCAAATAACAGTTGAAGCGATATTGCATATATCATAAGATCTTATAACGTAGCATTGCTAACAGATCCACCGCCGCTCCTAAATTCTAACAAATCCTGTGTCGCTACCTAAATTCAGACATTGCAACAAAAATTTAAAAAATTATAATAAAGCTTATCATTTTTCTTGAAACGAACTAGGGCAATACTAGCAAGTCGGATCTATCTCCCTAAAGAACCTTTTCGGGGGGGGGGGGGACCATAATAAATTTAAATGTCTCTGTTAATGACACAAACCTCAAAAAAACAAATGAGACTTATAGGAAATAAAAGCTTAAAGTAGTAGTTTACTGATGAAAGTGTAACGTTGGTGTATGATAAGATATCCCAATTTAAGACTTCAATTTTCATGATACTACGTGTCCATATCAGAAAATGTCAAAATCAAATCAAATCAAAACTCAAGTATTTAATGGCAAACTTTGGGATAGAGTTCCTTGAGCCGGGATCAAAGTAATCTATTTAAACGTTTTTGAATAAAGTGTTCGATTATCTAAAAATTGATTCTTCAGATTAAGAAAAAAATCTCAAAAAAAAATCATGGTCCCATCTTTTTTATTGGCCATTTCAAACGAAAGCTGAGGATCATAGCACAACATTTTGTATTAAAATAATCATGCCCTCCTCTCCTGCCCATTACTGAGAACAAGGGGTGGACATATTCTCAGAAGACAGAGAGAGAGATGAGTGTCCGCGGCTGACGAAAAGTATGTATTAGGAGGTTTATTTGAAAAATCATAATATACCCCTTTAATTCTATCTTCTAAAGGGCTCTATGCTTTTGAGCCAAATTTTGGGACAATTTGAGCTGCAACTTTTGGAAAAAAGAAGATGGGCCAATTGACCTCAATAATTAGAACTTTTGGCTGAATTTTGTCATTTTTTTTTTTTGCTTTTAGTATTCAATTCAGTCTTCTAATTTAATACCTTGTTATTTATCAGAATTTTCTGTATGTAAGAAATGTAAATAATGCAACAACAATCTTATTAAAGAAATCAACAATAAATAATAATAGTACCAGGGAAAAGGTTAGAATAATGCTGCAATGTAAGCCTTATTCAAGTTCACATCTATTTAATAGCATAATAATAAATTGCACTCCTCATTAATTTCATTTTTTTAAACCATAACACCTATCAATCTTTTTGAAATATATGATTGAATAGGATAAAGCGTTTAATTTTGTAACTATCGTTGAAGTTACATAATGAATACAAGTTGTATTTTATATCCTCGGGATGGTCAATTACATTAAGAGTTGGTTGAATGGATCAAAATCATTAAAATGTTCCCCCACCCCCAGAAAGATACAACAAAACATTATGCATGGTTATGAACCTACTAAACTCAAAAAAAAAAAAGGTAGATGAAAAGAATTTTGCTGTGTAGTGTGATACATGATTTAAATGGAGGTACATACCCATAAAGGAGAGGTATGAAAAAATAACAGCACACATATAGGAACATCCCTCCTTATTTGAAGGATCTAATGAGAGACACCTATATATGATTGGACGATAGACATGATGTCACTAAAAAAGAAACAAAATTGTTAGCTTTTGATAGGCCTAGTATTCCACAATTAGCTTTCAAAATGATTGACATCGTGTGTGTCATCAGATCATATATAGCACACCAATCATGAGTTTCTTCTTCACACTAGAAGTGATGTTCCAGCATTGTATCCTTATTTATCATATATCCCTTTGCGGTAGTATATTCATTTGAACCTATAAACCCACAACACCCAATTGGATTCCTCTATCTACCACTTGCTTTTTGTAGGTTTTCCAGGTTCAATATCACATGCATATTTTTGATCTATCTTGTAGAGTTGAAAACTCCATTATATATCAAAAACCCGAGGAGAAAAATATAATTTGGTATTCAATAGGAACGTACGACAATTAAAAAAGGCATAGATAAAAAAATTCTATTTCCTATCTATCCTATATCTCCATAAATTTATATGGTTTTTATAATAACAGTAGAACCGATATATGCATATATTATAAAGATTGTACACGTGAATTAGGTAATAGATCCCCACAATCTAAATTCCTAACAGATCATTTTAGCTCTTTAAATTCAGACAGATATCAACAAAAATTAAAATTCATAATAAATCATCTAACATTTTTTTTTCTATTGAAACTAACTAGGCAATCCAGCAGCACCATAGATCTATCTCCCTCAAGAACAGATTTCAATCCTAATAAATTTTATTATGTCTCTGTTATGGCACAAACCACAAACACAATTCAAACGACTTATAAAGAAATAAAAGCTTAAAGTTGTCTTTAATGATGATCTTTATAAATATATCAAACTTAAGACTTCATGATCTTACTTGACATATCAAAACAGTCCAGAATGAAATCCAAACCTCAAGAGTATTTCAAGGACAAACTTAGGGTTAGAGTCTTGAGTGGTCGAAAGTATCTTATTTGAAGTTTTGAATAAAAAATTGTTCGAGTTGAAACATTGATTCTTCTGATTTGAGAAACAAAATCTAAAAAAAAATTCTTTTTCATCTTTTCTTGATTGGCCAGTTCAAAAACTAAAGATAGAGAATAATAGCAACAAATTTTTGTATAAAATGATCATGCATAGTCCTACCGATACTGAGATGGGAGTGGACATATTTTCAAAGAAGACAGGAAAAGAGATGGAGTGTAGGGACTGATGGGAAGTAGGTTTTAGGAGGTTTTGTTTTTAGAAATCTTGTATAACCTAATTCTAAGGGGCTTATATGTTTTGGGCCTATCTTTGGACAAATTTGTAACGACCTGTTTAGTCTTTTTGAGCAGCAGTTTTATTTCTGGGAAAACTTGCTGAGTCGACTGATTCCCCGACGGACCGTCTGGGCCGAGCGGACCCGTCGAGGGGGACCTCGTTTCCAAAACATTAAACTTAGAAAAACTTGGTACTCGAGATCGACTGTCTGAACTATCGTGACGAATGGCAGGATCAGACCGTCGCAGGTGGCAGTGACGGTGGGTGACGGGCCGTTCCATACCTTTGGTGACTTGACTCGAGTCTCTGACTTTGTGACGGAACATACAGGACGACCGGTCAAGTCGTGACAGGCCGTCACAGGCTGCGTGACCCTGATGGTCGGATTTTTGTAAATATTTTACTGGGCGTTTTGGACTATCCTTCTTATAATTATAAGTCTTAGTGGTTTTAATGTTAATATTTTAATTACTTGGGTGGTTAAAGGGAGAACTTGAAACAAGTAGTGGGGTATTTTATCATCTTTTATACTTATTTATGACTAATTAAGGGTAAAAAAGAAAGAAGGGTTTTGAATAAGAAAAAATTGAAAGCACAAGAGATGGAGAATACGATCGAGAAGAGAGGAGAAACGAGAGGTAAGAAAAGCTTTGGAAAGTAGATTGCTTGAATCACGAATTCAACCCACCTCATCAATCGAGTTTTCATCATCAATCATCAAATTTGGAAAGTAGATTGTTATGATGATGCCTTGGTATAAAGAGGCTTGATTAAACTAAGTAATTATATGAGAGGATCGGGTTTCACGTTCCGACAACCACAAGGAATATAATAGCGGATCGAGTGGTACTTTCCGCACCAGATAGTATATTGATCGGGTGTCCACGTTCCGGCACCAGGATAGTAAATAATGGATCGAAGTGTCACGTTCCCGTCCCCCCCAGATTTATATGGATCGTGTGTCCACGTTCCGGCACCCAGGATAGTATCATGGACGTATTGTCCCCCGTTCTGACACCCAGGATAGATATGGAATCGGGTGCTCCTTCCGACACAAGGATAGTAGATGTAGTTGAGGCCGGTCCAGGGTTCACGTACCGCACGAGAAGGGATAAAGATAATGAATCTTGAATCTTTTATATATTCAATCCAAACGAACATTTTCCCAAAGAGTATGTGGAGGCTTGAGTCCTCATGGATGTGGTTTTGGTTTTGTCATAACTGATTTTTATAAACTTGTTACAGCTATCACCTTTAAGAATATTAGTTGATTTTAATGATATTATCTTGAACATATTGCTTCCTATTCCTTTTTGAGTTGGCCGATGATCCCCTATTCGTCTCCGTGTTTTGTACTGACCACTACTTTCTTGTAATTGTTTTATCTTTGTTATTTGTGGATGAAGGCAAACGTACCTAGTCTTCAACCTCAACCGCAACGCCTAGCCAGTCTTCATCACGTCGGATCTAGGGTGAGCTAAACGCATCTCTAGGCTTTGGACTGATCTTCTCTCATGTATTTGCCTTGAAGTTCCGGCAGGGACTAGCTGTTTATTTATTTTTAGTTTCTTCCCTAGATATTCTTAGATTTACCTATCTTGAGGATAGATGTTCTTTGTTGTATGTGAACTTCCTCCAGATTTGGGGATTGATAGTCTTAATTTTAGAAGTTATTTTAATTGAATTTCATCAATGAGTTTATTTACGGCTTCAGCATTATATTAATGTTCTTTATGGTTGGTTTTCGCTCACATAGTAGGACTACGTGTGGGTGCCACTCGCCGCTCGCCTTTGGGTCCTGTGTTATCAAACACTTGGTATCGCGCTCGAGAGCATTAGGTTCGTTGGTCCTCATCCACAACAAGACCAGGTCCTAGTAGAGTCTTAAGGATCAGTCCGAGCTAGGAACACTAGCTCACCTGAAATCTGATTATTCTGAAGTCTGGATAGAGTGCGGTTGAGTCGAAGTCGATGGTACGTTTGGATTCACTCCACAATAACAAGAAAACAACCATACAAGTAGGTGTCAGTACAAAACACAAGTACTGAGTAGGTATCATTGGCAACCTAAAATAGAAAAAATATTAATCAGATAATAACATAATTCGACTATATACTCCAACAGATAAAAACAACAAGTATCATAACTATTTGGCCACCACCCGAGCACAACTATGAGGACTCATGCCTCCACACCATACCTTTGGGAATAGTTCATTAAATCTGAGTACATAACATGCTTCAAATTCTTCTTTTGACGTATCCTGGTGGTCGAAACGTGACACTCCGTCAACAAACCTACCTATCCTGTAATTGAACGTGACCCTGATCCATACTACTATCCTGGTGTCGGAACGTGACACCCGATCCCACTACTACTATGTGTTGTCATAACGTGACACCGCCCGATCCAATTACTACTAATCCTGTTCGGAACGTGACACCCGATCCATACTACTATCCTAGGTGTGGAACGTAACACCCGACCATTAACTACTATCCTGGTGATCGGAATGTGGACACCTGATCCACTAAAACCTCATTCTTTTTAGTTCATCAACAAAGCCTTATTTTATACAAGGCATCATCAGTACAAAAGAGGTTTTTAAGGTTGAGATGCATACAGCCTCACATGTCTAATTCATCCAACAATTATATAATCACATCATGCATGCACATACAATTAAGCACTAGGAGACTTTTACAATACGAACTAACCCATACATTCATTTCGCTCTTAGAGTTTAACTTGAAATAACATAACCATAACCTACTCCCACCGACGAATTCGTGTCAAGCCATCTATTCCCAGAAGTCTTTACTTTTCCTCTTCGTTTTCTCCTCCCCCCCCACCCCCCCCCCCCCCCCCCCCCCCCCCCCTCTCTCGATCGTTTCCTCTTTCCTCTCTGTTCTTTTCTTTCT